>BMAO01006863.1:0-16276 GCA_019973975.1 Trichonephila clavata
GTATTTACTAGAAATTTTTAAAATTGTTTCTTATATGTTCAGGGATCGCCAACACAGCAAAATATTTTCGTCTTTGTGTTTATGCTATAGTGTTAATTATTGCACCATGATTAAAATGTATTATAAATGAAGTAATTATACGTCCATTTCAGAAGTTGAAAATATTAAACATCTTTATTCCCCTCATTCCGTTGTTCTTATTTTTATTTTTCTACAGTTCTAAGGCAACTAATTAAATCCGTCATCTGATTTTTCTATTGCCAGATACAACGGGATAAAAGACGATTAATCTGAGTTTAAAAATATAGGCATATCTAAATCATTTCTCTGACAAAAAGAACTAAATACACTACTCCTAACTAAGTTCTTGTTGAAAGAGGAATAACATATCCGAGCTCATCTGCCTTCCTTTATCCATCAACACCTATTACTAAAATGGCTTCCTAACGGGGGAAATTAATTAGACTGTGAATACAAAGTTGCATCGTACAATCGAGAGAAGTTATAAAATATCTGAATTATCCAAAGCCAAAACTGCTCTATTACAACTCAGAATGATTCTGCACTTGCACAGAATTCGTAGTCTGATATTCGCATCTGAGAAACCAAGGTTGTACATGTGAAGAAAATGCATAATATTTCGATATTTTCTAATCTGGTGAGTTTGTTTTTCACATTGTATTATAATTTAGGGTTGTTCAAAATGTTTGCAGATTCATTATATATATATATATATATATAATTAGTTGATAATACTTCAGTTTGGTTTCATTATTTAAATGATGACGCAATGCAAAAAATGTTCTAGAGTTAAGAAGAAAAGAGGCTAACTAAATCAAATTTAATAAAGTTTATTGTAAATTTTTTCTACGGAATCCAATTTACATTTAGAAGAATGTGTGATTCTTCATATACTGTTATAATTTAAAAGTTAGAAATTTATTTCTTGTGATATTTACACTCCCTAATAAAACTGGCAAGTAAAACTAAGAAAAGAACACTTGTGTTTCTTTCTTTTTCTAAAATTTCTAATACCGGTATTAAAACCGGTATCCCGGTATTAAGTTCTAAGAATACAGAATACCGGTATTGAACTTTTGGTCCGATATTGCAATCCCTACCCACGTCATATAGGCTTCCAGGATCATCCCTATAGCGCTGTGAGTTGACAGTAATCACATGGAAAAATAAAAGAAATGCGCGTCTGCCTAACGTTACGCCACCGCACGAAAGGATTCCTTTGCTATCAAATCTGTAAATTTTTGTTACAGAGGAGGCATAAAAGCGAGCTCCATTTTCTCTCTAGAGGAAGACTCAACGAGAATTATTTTATCTGATACATCTCAACTCATCACTGAAGAGAACACTATCTCATTCTTGTGATGCCCACGACTGATGTTTCTGGCTCCTCAATACCTTGTCGTTCCTTTCGGATGCAGTCAAAGGGGCACACAAGACTAGTGCGTAATGGACAGTCTCTGCAAGACACCTGTGGAGTGTTTGCCTGGAAATTGTTCATCCAGACATAGCGACAAGGTCACGAGCAAACTGATGAACCGTTGTACGACTACGTCGTCGTGCGCTTAAGGCCAAGTAGCAATCCTGCGCGAATGCCAATGTTCTATGGTGACCTTGGCTGACTTCCTGGTGACAGTACTATTTGGTTGTACTCCAATGCCGAGAGCCCACTTTCGTGCCACATCTAACCATTGAGCCACCTCCGCTTCAGACTGGCCAGCTTCCAGCTTGACAACGGCTTCCCATCTCAAGGAATCATCTAAATAATTATGAGAAGTCTCAATCTCATTGCTAACAGGCTAACTTGTTTGTTTCAATGCAATATTCACAAAACTTCAGGCAAAAATCTCACATGCTTAAACGGTCTGAATCCAGTAATTCTACAAAAACTAAATCTGAACATCTTTTTGTAAACTGAAGTTTGACATTGTATTACCTGTTTCAAAATATATAAAATACAAAATATATCAGTTTTTTTAGGCTTTTTAAACTATGCTGAGAAACAAGTTTATGACTTTAATTTCGGACATGAGTGTAATATGGTAACGTATTTTATAAAAAAATTTAGTTTTCTCTGGCTGGTATTTTATTCAATACTTTATAGAGATATAATCTAGTTTCATGTGTGTATACATATGCACTGATTCTTATTTAAATATCAGAATGATGAAAAATATAAATTGTTTATGTTTTGTATGAAAAATAATGAAAGATATTTGAAAAAATATTTAATGATTCTGCTTAGAGTACTTTTGTTATTGTTTTTGAAATCAAATCATTTGCTAAATAATTCATACCTAACAACTCATCAATTGTATATATGCGTGTGTATGTTTTTTTTTTATTGAGAGCATTTTAGAAACCCCCGTGCACCATGGGAGTTTACAGAAGTAAGCATGAAGCGTACATTACAAAGGAAAGAAGGAATTTAAAGTCATGAAGGGATTGCAATACAAACACATCCAAGTCTTCTCCGGCATTCGAACCCAAGTTTGACGGCACCGCAGTCACACACACACAGAGTCTCTCACTAACTACTATACAGGATGGCCGATAATATTTATGTATGCTGACTACTTAAAATACTATTGTACTGTACAGGATAGCACAAGTATCATTTTAAAATTATTAATATTATAAAAATATATATTATATTAATTATTCAATTCCAAATTAGATTAATTTTACCCTTATTGCATTATTTTGTATAGATATCACTTCATAGATTTAATGCATTTAGTATCTCAATTTTTCCAGAACATACTACAAACAAGTAAAAGTTAATTAACTAATCTCAATAACACGTTGTTGAGATTTATTTTACTAAATATCTTTACGCAACATTTATTTTACTAAAATATCTTTATTGTTTTATTCAGAAATGTTGTAACAGCAGTGTTTATTTTATATAAGGTATGTGTGAATATATTATTTTATGTGTTATTTTGAATTCAAATACATCACAATAAAAATAAATAGTTTTAAATAGGAAAAACTCTAATAGAAGTAATAAATTTCAATTGATAATTTCATGGAATCAAATTTTAATGAACAATACATTAAGCACAGTTTTCTTATAATACATACATAATTTTTACATCGTCAAACATTTTGCTATTATCAGTGTAAACATCAAATACCGAAAAAGAGTTCCATATCCATATATTACAAAACAATATTTCAGAAAATGTTGAAAGCTCATTCAGAGATAATGTTTTTTTTTCTCTCTGGAAGATGTGAGGACAAATGCCTCGATTTGTGAAAGACATGAAAATACTTCAAGTAATTGGACGATATTAGATAAATTTTTCTAGAAAGATAAGTGCATTTTTGGTAGTAAGAAAACCAGAATTGGAAATAAAATTTCCTCAATTATGTTATTTAATTAAATTTATGCAATTTGCCTCATTTGAAGTTAAAAATAAAATAAATACGACTTTTTAAAAAAGAAGCGTTATTTTCAAATAAATGCTTGGCTAAATTTCTCAGAATTTCTTACTCAGATTATTTGGTTACAGGCATTTCTTATAAGAAAAAAATTATATGTATATATATATATATATAGTTTCAATACAGATTTTTAAAATTTCTACAAGAGAGACTGAAATATTTTGAGCATTAAAGATAAAAGAAAACGTGCAAATATTGTAAACTTAAAAAGAAGGATGCTACATTATTATAAACAATGCTGACTGAGAACATCTCGTAATTTAAATAAAAGTGGGGTTTGACTAGAGTCTTAAGAATATCCACACTTCACCCTTTCCATGTGTGTTTTAAAGAAAATAGAGCCTTTATTCTGTTTTATATTGAAACTCAAATGAAAATTGCTCTATTCAGATCAATGTAAGATATTTTTGCAACACGTAACGATATTTAGTAAGCTAATAGCTGTTTTTTGGAATCCCTAGAAATAAATCCCTCCTAAAAACTAATTTCTTTTTAGCTGCTTATTTTATTAAATAGTATTTTGAATCCCTTGGCAAAACTTCTTACTAGCCTCAATGCACACATCTTTCTGTTAAATGTAGCAATAGCATTGGAGTCTCAATTTGAGAATCATGTCGACTGGTTAATATCAATTTTCTTCATGCCTCAGAAATCAACATCATATCCACTTAGACAACTTACAAATAATTTTTTAACTAATTCGTAAGTACATCAAGTATATTTTTGTCGAAACATTCAACAGGCTATTATGGCTCCTACTCTGCTGTAGCTTCCACTTATATCTAAAATGATAGAAAAAGAAGCACATATGATTAAACATAGAAATTATACATACTACAAGAAAACATGTATAATGTAAAAATGGATAAATTAGGAGAAGAAAATCATATTTATTAAAACTGATAAATCTTATATATATATATACATTGCAGTTCTTGCATGTAATCATTTCGAATTTGATTCAATGGCTTTTCCACCCATTCGGCGTTTGGACCTCCCCTGGAATCTTAATAATGAGTGAGTTCTTTTTACCTTCACCAACATGATTAAATCCACGAGAAATGTTCCGTTATTGACTTTCACAATTACTTTAATACAGTTTTTATAACATTATGATACTGTTTTTCTTAAAATAAATACGTTCAATAATTTATATTTTGACAATTTTAAATTGATTGAAGTTGAATAATATGCTTATAAAATAAATTTTAACATCTTGTATAAATATTTTATCTGAAGTGTTTTATATAATAATACTTGAAAGACTCTTAAATCAGATCAAAAAACGAACTTTATAATCCCTCATGATGGAAGAGCTTTCAAGTGAAATTAAGGCTTTTTTCTTCCGAAGGAAAAATTTCAGATGGGAAAATGCAATTAATCGTGAGTATATTTTTTGGAAGTGAATTAACTTAATAAAAATACCATAATTTAATTCCCTTTAAACCAAAGAATTATGCCAAATTAAAAAGTTAGAATGAGAAATGTGAAAATTCATTTAAAATGTCTTATTTTTTAACTACATCACAATAGTATCACATTTTTATGCTTAGTACACATTTTACTTTATCTGTATATTACATTTTTACAATTTATTCAAGCATAATTTAAGAAAACTTAATTTATAATCAATAATCGAAGGATATTTTTGAAATGTTCTACTTTTATACATATTTCATGTACATTTCTGAAAGGGTTTATATAACACTTAATAATAGTTTGAGATAGATGAATTCGTATAAATAAACCTACATGTAGTGCTGAGGCGATATTTGACAAAATTTTAAATAGTGGCAGAGAAAGCCAAAGTAAACAATATTTGCTTTATAGTACAAGTCTAAAACTCATACGTTTAGATGAAAGAGAGAGCTGCATGATTCTGGGATATTTCAATTAGTTTGTAATTAAAATATATATATCCAAGTACTAGCTTGATTTGTACAAATTATGATTTTGATTATATACATGTGATGCAGGGAAATGAAGCAAATACATACCTCTATGATTGCTTTCTGATAGATTTTTGAACTGCCAAATGCTTAATTTTATGTTTTAATATAAATTAAGTTCTATCTACATCGTAGATGAATAATTTGTATTTCGAGACCAGTCTTTTGAATATTTACTTTGAAATAGGTTTCATTTAACTTTCTATAATTTAAAATTGAGACTGTTCTTCGTTTCAGGTCCTTTTAATTATTTATGCTTAAATTCAATATTTGTTGGCAGACATTTCTAGGCAAACTTATTCAAATATTATTTTATTTAATATACTCCTTACATATTGGTTATGTATCTTCCTAGAAACTACTAAATTATTCAAATTTCGATAAATAATAACAAGGGATATAATATATTGATTTAAATAATTCAAAAATATTTCAAATGAAATACAGAAATATTATAATGTTAATAATCACAGATCAGATAGTAATTCCATAATTCAAAAATATTATAAAGAAAACCAAAAAAAAAATTATCCATGAAATAATTCATGTTAGTAAAAGAAAGTCGTATTTGAAATTATATATATATAATCACTCATTTAAACTTCACTATCAGATCACGGAGAAGGAAAAGTTTCTACGTTACATAATGGGAAAAGAGCTTTAGTTTAAAATAAACATGGAAACAATATAATGAAATAAGACATTTTCCTTTGAAAATTGTATAAAAGTTTTAGCACACAAAGAGGATAATTATATATATTACATAAAAATATAAGTGTTTATATATATAAAATATTTAGAATATCTTGAAGATATTAAATATATGATTACATTTAAAAAGAACACTTATTTGTGATCTTTCTAGCATATTTTTTTGTTATTGCTATTTTCTATTGTCTGCCTTTACTGTTTTGTTTTCTAAATATATTAGCGATGCAAAGTTTCATTCACAAATATTTCCTTTTTTCCGAATACTTACAGATATTTCCAGATTTTACCACAAATTGT
This sequence comes from Trichonephila clavata, assembly GCA_019973975.1. NCBI lineage: Eukaryota > Metazoa > Arthropoda > Arachnida > Araneae > Nephilidae > Trichonephila > Trichonephila clavata. The sequence goes on from BMAO01006863.1 coordinate 6,426, forward strand.
GTCTGTGTTTTCATAAAAATAACATAAATTTCAATGGCTTTCAATGATTCTAAATTTTCAAAGAATAAAGAAAAATTCCTGTCTTTTTTTTATCAAAAACCTTCATGTACATGAAATATAGAACAAAAATTATTTTAAATTGTTTAATTTACGAAAAGAGTTACAATTACTATATAGTTTTGAAAATTCATTTAAGTTTTAATTTCCCAGAAACTATCAGATTTTTAAACTATTTTTGATTTTGAGGTTCAGAAAACTTATACATTGAGAACACAAAATAATTATGTGTTGAATGAATATAATGATCTTCTGTCTCTCATATTTTAGTCTTTTTTTCCCTTTTATTGCTGGTAACAGCAATTCCCACAATGCTAACAAAAGGTAGAAACTCTTCCTACTTCATATGATGAAACTTGATCCATTCTTTATACAGAGAGGGAAAAAAATCTTAGAATTGCAAACAATGCATTTTTCTGGAAAATTCTCTCTCTCTCTTCCAGATTTCGCATAAATGGAATGTCTTCACATGACATAGAGAAAGCGCGAATCTCTAAGAAACGATGAAAGGAATGAAAATAAAAGAATCCGCCGAGCGTTGAATTTCTTTCTAGTACCGGTCTTTATATATAGTTGGCTGTGGGTTTCTTTAAGTAAGATTCAAAAAAATTAGATTTTTTCCAAAGATTGCATTTCAAATCTGATAGAATAAGTAAAAATACTGGGCTGTGTTAAAATGAGCTTTTTTATTTAAACATTTTTGACTTTTGCTTATTACAGGGAAAAAATAATTTCATTTCTATTTGTCTATATTAATACAAATTGTAACACAATTTGTAGATTTACAACTGTTGATTTTGTCAACAAACCTACTTTGTTTTACATATATTACATTATTTTACATATATTACATTTGATTTCATAAATCATTTCAAAATTACTACTTCAAATTGAGGAATTTCGGTATAATGAAAACATATATTCCGATATGACCCCACATTATAAAATGAACTTCATTCCTGCATGTCTAAAAGGCTAACTACGAGGAATGTGAGGGTTAATAAAAAATAAAAGATTATATACCAGCCGCAGCATTTGAAAACTATCTACAGCATAAATCTACACATTTGAAAACTTCATACATTGTGAGGAAACTTTTTTCCACAGAGTGAAGACAAATGACGCTACTTGTCATGCGGCTAGTGTACGGATAGGTAGTGTAAGTTCCCAGATGGTTCGGGACATTTTAAATAAGAAAATGCTTAGAAAATTAGTCTCGTTTACAGATGTCAGCAGTAATTCGTTTATATGGGCAAATAATGTTTCCGCATCTGATATTCACAGTCAAATCGGGGAAGTTTATGGTGAAGAAGTAATGAGCAGACAACATGTAGTGAAATGGTGTCGCTCTTTTCAATCGGGCAGACAGGATGTCGAAAAACGCTAAAATGGTAGGGAGCGTCTGGCCAAGTTCATCAACGACAGTCATCCCTCACATAGCCCAGATTTGGCACCCAGTGACTATTTCCGGTTTCCGAGGTAGAAGGAGCACTTATCCGGAATACGTTTCCCTTCAGGCAGTGCTATGAAAGCATCCTTCGAGACCTGGCGGGCCGCGGTAGCCAAGTATTCTAGGCATCGGATCGTGGCTAGCGTGTCATGAGTTCGATCCCAGTACCACTGATGACCCGCCGTGTAGGGGAGGGATGCACATAAAATCTGTCGAGAGCTCAAACGTCTTCCCGTTGGTGTGGTGAGGAAGTTAGGAGGGGGGTGCCAGCTCAGGAGTCGTCCGCGTCACTTGACCATGATTCAAAATTACGCGGACCGTCCCCAAAAGCCCTCGTGTAACTGAACAGTGGGACGTTAATATTCACTCATTCACTCACTCAATACCTGGCTCAATGGGCAGGGACCTGATTTCTACCAAGACGGATTAAGCAAAATGGTTCTGCGTTCTGATAAATGCCTTAATGGTGATTACGTGGAAAAGTAATGGGGACGTATGCCTCTTAATTTCTTTTTCTATTTTTGTCTATTGTTAATAAATATTTCTTTATTTGACTTGCAATTTTTTTTATCACCCCTCGTATACAATGCTTGAACAATAATATTTATGTAGAAGAGTACAAAATCATTTCGCATTTATTGTTGCCTAAAAAATTATTTTTTATGCCGTTCATTGCACTTTTATATTTTACTTCATTAACCACATGTGGTTTTTTTTAATAAAGTTAATTGAATTCGAACCAAAATATGTTATAATTTCTTCTTTCACTTCCAGATGCGGACACTCAAGAACATCTACTAGCTATAAACCGAACAATCTATACTTCTAACAAGACTGTTGTTACTGCGAAGCATGTTCTAAAGTGGAATTGGTTCACCCAAATATAACTAGTATTTTATTTTTAAAAATAAACTTTCCTTTTATTTGAAATAGAAATTTTTATGTGACGCAAATCACATTTCAAAAACTAGAGTAATGTCCCAAGTACTGACATGAAGTAAAATCTACTCTACCTTCTTTGATTAGAATCCTACAAATTTATGAAAAAGGAGAAAAATTTCCCTAAATATAAACACAATGTGCAAAATTCATGTGACGTTTACAGTCACATGATGACTGCAGTTGCTATTTTCAATCCAATCACTTCATAAAATCATGTGGCATCATTGTCACATGATACATACCTACACTTGTGACAATCAGTTCATATGTTTCGCAGCTGCCAAATTTTGCTTTTTAAAAAATCTTTCTTTTAAAAATCATATATTTGTTGCATAGGTTAGCAAAATAATCTTGAGTTAAAAACACCCATGTAATCAAGATTTTTTTTTTTTGAAAAACCTTTAACTAATTTTAATACTTTAACAATTTCGATCAATTATGAGATTGAATTTTTTCTCTATATTTTACCAATAGAACATCAAGCACAAGTCAAATGCCTGTTTTGAGATCAATGGAGAACACGCGATTTCATTTATTATGTGACCATTAGAAATGTAGCCCATAAAATATACAAAAAGTTACATATCTGACTTTGCCACTGTAGGCGTTTAAAGTAAACCAGGCTTTCTAATTATATATTGGACAATCCATTAATGTATCCAACTACCCTAAAATTGTACATTTTGCACAAAAAAACGACAATGTTTTAAATTTTATTTTATAGGCAATCTTATTAGCTTTACAAAAATACCAAATTTATTATTTTCAGTTCATTAGAACAAAAACTACAAGTGTTTTAGTAAAAGCAGATGTCATTACTTTAAGCAAGATGTCATACTTTAATACGCGTCTTACTTGAAATGTGTTTTTTTAATGCCCTAACGGGGCCAGCGATTGCTAAAAACGTTTTTAAAATAATTAGCTGAAATTTGTTTTGTATGTTCTGTATAATAAAAGCAGAAGTGTTTTAACCTTCAGATTTATCAATCACTGTTTTATTACAAAATTTACAGTCCCTTATGTTAATATATTCACTGTTTTTTAGACAATTTCATATACTAACTAAGTTAAAGTGCCCTAGTTTTTGCAAAAATTAAAATATCTCTTATCTTGAAAGTCATTTAGAAAACGATTAATCTAGTAACACATCAGAATTGAAAAAAAAAATGAAAATTTGTTCATAAACTTTTGGTACAGAATGGGCCACATTTATGTTATTTTTTTAAAAACTTTTTACCCCTTTTTTCCCACATTTTAGTAATACAAACTACTTTCTCTCCACTTAATTTGAGCATATTGTTCTTAAAATGTATTAAACAAATCTAAAAACAACAAAAAAAAATCTCATATCTCCATTTTCTTAAAAAGAAAAAAGTTGTCGCAGATAGTCGGATACTTTAAATTATAATCCAATAGTTATATATTAAAGTTACAGTGTACTTGAAAGCATCATAGAGCTCAGATGTTTTTCTCCCAGTACAGTTTGTACATATTCCATCTCGGTGTCCTCTATTCCCGTGTTCAAAAGAAGTGATACACATCAGTATATTAGGCAATGGGCTAAATTCATGAGAGATCACATGCTAAATACAACCAATTGAATTTTAAGCTGATGTTAGACTTGTGTTTTTTGTTCTACTTTTAAAATTTGGATGAAATTTTGATCTTGTTAATTTGTTAAAGATTCTCAAGTATATTCAGATATTTCAAAATTTGTTTTAAAAAATTAAAAGAAAATTCTTATATTATACATGTAGTTTTAAATGAAGTACATTTTGTTTACCTATGTACATTGATATTGTTGACAAGTATGTTCTTCTCTTAAGGAATCCAACAACTTGCGACAACTTTTTTTTTTTTGAAAAAATGGAGATAGGGAGCATTTTTTGTGGTTTTTAGATTTGTTTAGTGCCTCTTAAGAAAAATATGCTAAAACTAAGAAGATAAACATAAATTATTATTAAAATGTGTGTGGGAAAAAATGGGTAAAAATTGATAAAAAATAGCATAAACGCGGCCGTATCTTTACCAAAAGTTTATAAATAAATTTTCGATTTTTTAATTCTGATGTGTTGCTAGGTTATTCGTTTTTGAAATGACTTTCAGGCTAAGAGATATTTTAGTTTTTACAAAAACTAGAGCTCATTATCTTAGTTATATGAAATTCCTTAAAATAACAATGAATATATTCACATATGGGACTGTAAATTTTGTAATCAAACAGAGATCCATAGATCTAATGGTGAAAACACTTCTACTATTATACAAAACCCTGACAAAAAGTTTCAATTACTTATTTTCAAAACTTTTTGAGCAATCGCTGTTCCCGTTTGAGCACTTTCAAGAAAACACATTTCGAGTAAAACGCGTTTTAAAGTAAGATATCTTGCTTTAAGTAAAAGCATCTGCTTTTATTTTTAAAAAAATTGTAATTTTTGTTCGAGTGAACGCAAAAATAATAAACTTCGTATTTTTAAAAAGCTTATAAGATGGTCTATAAAATAAAATTATGAAAAAAAAAATTGTCATTTCTTGGCAAAATTCACAATTTTAGGGCAGTTGGATACATTAAAAGAAACTTTCTGTAAATAACAAAAGTTTACTGCAGCGAACATCAGTGATTAAAGACTGGAAATCATCATTACAGTTACCGTGTGGATTTGGTGTCACATGAACTTATTAACCCGGCACTTCTCGCGCAAGGTGTGTCATACCCACCGTCTAACTTTTTTCAAAACTCCTTCTAAACTTTTTTAGAAAAATTGATAGTTTCTCGTGTAGCTGGCTTTAAGGTCATATCCTTTGAGGGATCTTAGTTTGTAAGCGAATTCTAAATATATATTTTTGGATATCGCCTCATCGGGTATGTTATACCCTGCGCGCGAATCACCGTTACAGTTATGAATGCATGTGAGTGCGTTTTAAATATTACTTATGCTATGGCGTATTATTGTAGTTATGATGAAGAAATGTGATACTTAAGTAATTTAATAGATATAGTACAACAATATTTTCGGATGAAGAAATTCTCTCCGTGGTTATTATGAGGAAAAATCAAATGATGAAGAGTATAACAGCAAGTATGATTCCTCTACCGAAATCGATCCAGATTTAGAAAAAAAGGAGACACCGTTGAAAATAAATTTTTATATGTAGAGACAACAACATTTGAGAAGAACGTAATTTTAAAGGAAATAATCGGTACACATCTTATGCACTTTCAGATGTACTTCTGAAGGGAAAAAAAACTAATCCTGGAACAAAATAAGAGAAAATAAAAAAAAAATTCCAAATTTTTAAATTTAAAGAATAGAGAAGTTTACTCATATATGTTTAGTTTGAAAAAGATACAAATTTAAAAAAAAAATTAAAATCCAGTAAAACACCGCACTCACTCACGGCGAGACTAAAGGAGTTTATAAAAAATGCACTGAATGCCTTGATAAAAAGAACAGAAAAAACTAAATTTACGAGTGAAAAATGTAATATGCATGCTGCATTTCCTACTTTTTTTCCTTTTTATCCTTTGTATATAAATTTTACGGTAAAAACACAATGTAAACACCCTTGGGTATCACACACCCTGCGCAAGAACCTTAGGTCGTTTTTCCACGCGAGTGATGCTGGGCTAACTGATTGGCCGAAAACACGAGATTTCTGTTATCATGTGACTATGACTTTATACGAATTTAGTCAATTATAAAAGATGTATTTGTAAAATATCGACTGTATTATGCAATTTATTTTAAACAGCCTCAATTTATCTCACAACATATACTAATTAATACTTAGAATCGAAAGAGATGTTCAGCTTACCAAGTATTTTTAGTGATTCAATTACACAAAATAATCCTAAATATTTTAAAATTGCACAAACATCTCATTTTCTTAAGTATAATCACCGGTGCTTGAACGTAATTCGTATAAATGAGTTCCTAACATATACAAAATTGCATTTCATTTTAGATTGAGAAAAAAAAAATATTAATATTTTTTTCCCGCTTCGTGCAGTTTGCTTTCAGTTTAATGTTAGTGTTCTTTTTACATTTTTTTGAATTAGAAATTGTATACTTCAAACAAACTGTTCTATCATTTACTTTCTTACATGTATTATCTGCGAGAGATGTTCGTTTAATATTAAAATTTAGAAAGGAAACTTCAAAGATACTTAAATATACCATAGTACACAAGAGATTATTAGCAAAATCGGAAAACAACTAATACTTGTTTGACTGAAAATTCGCTCGAGCAAGACAAGCAGAATTATAGTTACTGAGGCTGAAAAAAAAGTAAAGCTCCTTTCAAGCCAATTCTTTTCCACAAAATTTGACGGAAAATTCTTTTACGGGACAAACAGAATTTCCTTTTCCTTCCATTACGTACCGAAATAAAGATTCAATCTCTCGTTACGGGAAGGAAATCAGGAAACCCGTAACACGATTCTTGAATCTTGGTTTTCTCATGTTCTTACGAAATAAGCATGACGTAACATCAAAGGCGAAATTCCTCCTGGCGTACGGAGAAAAATAGGAAAGTCGGTAAGGAGCAGGAGGGAAAAAAAGGACTGTTCTTTGATAGATTGCCTAGAAAAGTAGATTAGAGCGAAATTGGACGTCTTATCTTTCAAGTTCTCTGCATCACTGGGAATTCGTGAATTCAGCAGAATATTGTAGCGAAGGAGAAATTGTGAATGAGGACATGCTGTCTGGTATGGATTCGCATTTTTCAAGAATCAATAAGGGTCGAATTTTTTTGCGTGAGGATGAGTGACCTCTTCTTCCATACTTTGATCAATGATTTTCGATTACTCAAATATGGGAAAAGTGATGAATGGTTCCGCCCCAGCAAAAATTCAATTAATTGTTCTATGTCTTTCCTTTCAGTCATTGTTTCAGCTATTTTTCCTTTCATATATCTTTATTTTAAGACAAAAGTTAAGTTTGTAAAATTGCTTGAAATATTTATCTAAAACTTGTCACTTAATTCTACTGAACTCATAATTATATCCCAAATTGATTCATTGATTCATTGACCAAACGGGATTAATTAAGTATAGAGGTGTGATAATAAAAAAGAAAAATATAAGTAAAATAAGGAAAATGTATTCTAAAGAAACAATTAATTTTAACGTAAACTATAGAGATATTGTTTCTATTGAATTACCATTTCAGTTGTTTCAAAGTACAATATTAATTACAAAAAGGCTTTAAAAAAGAAAAGATAGTTAATGATATGTTTCAAAATCTGCTTGTTATCCTTTTCCAATACCTTATATTAAAAATAGATTAATTTATTCTTAATTTATTGCTTTCTTTCTTAAGAATTCGAGCCACATTTTGAGTTGTTTTCTGTATAAATTAAAAGCATAAATAAAGGCTTAAGTCCAATAGGGGCCATCTTGGGTCTCACTAGAAACTAAATGAAAGAAAAATTAATTTTTTTGTTTTTGTTAGCTCAATCACAGAACAAGAGGATTAACAGCTAATGTGTAGCAATTTTTAAGAAACTTTTTATACTATGTTAGCAGGGGCAAATATTCCAAAATAACAACTCTTTATGAAAATCGAAGTAAAAAGACACCAGATACTTCTAATTTGATTACATTTTTTACTATATTAATAATAGAAAAAATACTTTTCAAATCTATAGTATCTACAAAATAAATGTATTAACAGATAAATAATTATTATATTGCTTACATTTACGCTGACGTGTTACACCACTGCAATCTCTGTCGGCTTCCGTTTCTGACATCTCATCTTGCTCCAAAGATTGGTCATCATCATATTCTATCATGTTGTGGCACATTTCATCCTGAAACTCTGGTATATCTTCAGGATCACTGTAATTCAAATTCCACATTTCTCAAAATAGTCATATTAGTTGTATAACTGCCTAATAAATATGGATTTCTTAAATATTAGCTTAAGGTATCCGGCTACGTTCGAAACCATGATTTTGCAAAAGCGCACAAACGAATGCTTTATTAATCTTCAGTGTCACTTAGATTAGAATACACGTTAGAAATAGTTTTAACAATATAATTACAATAAAAAATTATTTAAGTGTGATATTTAGGTAAAAATTAACAAAATTAAATACTTTCAAAACATTCTCTGGTAATGAAAATTGAATAACAATTTGGTTATATACAGCTACGACTTCTCTACGCAACCTGAGCTAAGGTTGTTTTATAAATTCACATTATTTTCAGAGTTATTATCAATGGAAATAATTATCTGCAGTTTTTTGTTAAAATTTCTTCACTCTGATGTATTAAAATGTGAATAAATCTACTTCGAAGCTATATATTTCAAAACTTCCAGTTCAGGCTCTGTACAGATGTCTGATCTATATATAGGCAAATTATCATTATTATAGAAGCATTTTTCATAAAAAGAATATGCTTTGAAAATAGACAATTCTATGTTCATTTTTTAACCAAAAAAAATTCCATTTAAAGAATTTTCATTGTAATGATATTCTTAAAATAATTTAATACGTGTCCATCATCTAAGTGACACTAAACGTTAAGGAAATATTCGTTTGAACGCTTTTGGAAACTCACGGTTCCGAACAAAGTCGGATACCTTAAAACGTATAATATTTATTGCTACCTATACCGCTATAAAACAGATAATTATTTTTAAGGAATTAGGATTGATAGAATGACTCTCGGATAAGATAATTCAGATTATTAATGAGATTTCAAGAGTATCAATACTCTCTTTTGTGATCTGTACATCAAATAGAATAATGCTTCGGAACAGCAGTGAGACTATAATTAAATGATAGATTGCTTATCAACGCTATATGTTAAAGCAGCAATAGGGCTCTTTTGGCAAACAGCCTCGTTATTTAGAATCAAGATTAAGTGACAAAATAGAAACTTGAGCTGGCACTTTTCTACAAATTTTCATATCACCCCAATGTAATAACATTGAGCTTCAATATGTTTAACCTAAGATACCTATACATTTGTATAACAAACTACCTACCCCTGCAAACGCAGAATTTGCAATTTCTATTTATCCAAAAAGCGAAAAATTACAAGATACATGAGCAAATACTTTGTGGCGGTAGCTATAATAAGACAGTAACAGCCTTCGGACATGAGTGATTACTTTTGACTAGTAATATGTTACGAGATTAGGAATCCATAGGTCGTGGGTTCTAATCTCCTACATTGGATATCTTCTTGGCTGAAGAGAAAAACGCAAACCCGATGAGTGTCATCGCGCCAGCTTCTCGCAAAAAAGAGCAATCAAAAGTCATCAAAGCTTCTTGACGCAGCATGCAAAGTCGCCAGACTCACTTGACTCAACAGTAACAACTCACACGCTCACCATAACAACAAATATCTCGTTCTTTTGTCTATCCACCGATTCACTGGCGGTGGATA
>BMAO01006864.1:0-120231 GCA_019973975.1 Trichonephila clavata
AAAAATTTCTCCCGAAACTATGTTCTTAGTTTCATTTAAATCCTTTGATATCGGTCAAAGACATCCATAGTACCAAAGGAGACAATCAAAAACTAAGCCCTAACATCATTTTTGCGAAATGCTTGCAATATAAACCATGTGTCTAAAATAAGTTCTAGTTTAAATTGTCCTCCAAACGGTATTAGACATTGTCAAATGACCAATCGAAGTTCGGAAACAATACGGGTACACACTAACAGATCAGGCTGGGGCTGATAAGAATCTTTCATATTTAATGCGTTGAGGTGGAAGGCTCCTGACAACCCCGAGAGAGTTCTCCCTCAAAATTGAGGTAGAATCGAGCCAAATCATACTGTCACCTGTATGGTGCTCAAAGCTACGGCTAACGACAGGCGTACATCTTAACCCTTTGCGATGATGAATTTTGTGGTCGTCAGTCTGACACCGTCAGACAAATCAGACAATAACAACACGGATGATATTGAGTATCGTAAGAGAAATGATAATAATATTTAAAAGGAAAAATATATTAATTCACATATATGTGATGGGAATGAAAAAGGAACAACTATTCTGTCGTGTACGAGAATATAATTGTACTTCTATTACTAGTAGTTTTCTATCGAGAGAAAAAAAAAAGAAATGCGTTAAGCTCAGAAATAAGAACCTTTCAGCTTTTTGTAAAGAAAAGTTGAATCTTTGAATGGTCCGAAAATGAAGGTCAGAGTGTGATACCCTCAGTCAATAGGTGGACGAGATAAGTGATAAAAAGCATAAGTATGGACCAGGTCTCGACAGAATGAGTTATTTCGAGAAAAAAAAGGGATAGTTGCATTATTTCTAGAGTGAAAAGACATTCTCTACGAGCGGATTTTTATTAAATAAGCAAAGAATTTGGCACTTCCCAAGCTGATATCAAAGCATTCATCCTTGAAATGGCCCCACAATTAGATTATTCGCCAGAATAAATCAAAGCACTAGTTGAATTCATGACGATATTTCACAAAAAATGGTTGTATTTGAACAAATGTTAATTATATTATGTATGAAAAAAAGACATCCAGTGAAAATAATCCATATTGTGTATTTTGCAACAAAAAATTAATATAAAACTGCATCATTTCCCGATCACATTGGAACACAAGTTTCAATTTTTTTAAAAAGGAATAATATTTCATATATTAAATTCATACCAAATATTCAGCTCTTTTTTAAGACATATCTAAATAAAGGAGCGTGGTTATACAAATAAATGCATTTTAAAATTACGAGTATAATTTGAATTTATTTCATTTTTTATATGTGAATTCTCTTCACATATTTAAGTTTAAAATTGCCCGCTAAAATTAGTTTTTTTACTATGATAAATAGACTAATGTAAAATTCTCCGAACTTTTTTTTTCTTAAGAAAAAACAAAACAAAATCAGATCGTATGCTTAAGCTAATCTTTTTCACACACTCCAAAGACTGAAGCACTTTATTTTCTAGAGAATGTACTAAAATATTTCTTATTGTATGAATATTTTTTGAGTTATGGTTTGTTATTTAAATAATGATGTTTTAAAGAATGGCACATTTCTTATGTTTAACCAATCAGCTCTAAAATTTTCAAATTTTAATAAAACATTAAGATTTTAGCAAATTTTCTAGATAAATGCATCTTATTTGTTTTAGTAACACTTTGATAATTATAAGTTTATTACTTTTTTCACTAATTGCTTTGAAGTTTTTCAAAAATATTGCTAAAATTTTACTGATAATTGTGATTTTTGTAAAATTTAGGTAATTTATTCTAAATATTGTTATATATATATATATATATAGTTAAATATTAGTATTTATAGGTAAAGAGTCCTAAAAAAGTATTTATAATGTTTAAATATGCTATTTTGTTAAAAAGTACACCGAACGTGTTCGGATACCTTAATGGCCAGTAATTACATATTGAATATTAAGATCAGTAATTGGCGATTTCCGGCGGTACCGCATGCTCGTATACATCGATGTAAATAATCCCATCTTGCGATACTTTCTGCAAGGCATTCATCAGTTGTTGTTGCAGATCTGTCACATCAGGAGGTGTCCAAATTTGCTAGTACAGGAGTCCATGCACAATATGCGTTCGATTGATGAAAGGTTTAGTGATCTTGCCTGGTCGAGGAAGAGTATCTACAGTGGGAGGGGATCCAAATATATGCCATTATCTTCTTGGAAAAGAGCCCTAGGATAACGTGCTATGAAGGGTAGCAAACCAGCATCAGGATGTTATCAATAAATAATTATATATTAAAGCTGTACACGAGATCACTAAAGACAACTTGTGTCGTTAAAAAAAAGTACTTTATGTCCCCACACCAAAGGTAATGGCTGTGTGTCTCTATAAAATAAGAACTGATTGGGACCGTTGCTCCTGGCCCTTCCCCACACGAAGCCGATTTTCTTCTGCTCCGAGATTTAACCGGGGTTAATCACTGAATACTATGTGATTCTAGTCTGCTGTGATAACCATGGTGATTGTCAAGGACACCACTCTACTATGAGCCTAATCCCTGTCACAATTAAGCGCCGCGAGATGATAGTGAATACCACCATGTCACAACGGTGGAATGCAAAAGACTGTGGTACGTTTAATAATGGACAATGAAGCCGTTGAGAAAATTTGGGTTTGTCACTCAGCCATCCAATCTTGCCTTGCATTCAAGCATCTGTGGGTTGTCATGATTATTGGCAACGGCATTATTTTAAATGATTCTGCTGATGTAGGGGGCTTAATGCAAAAGGCCTTAAGAGCCGTAGTATGTGTAATCCCGTTAGAGTTGAAACACCTTGAGATGATGGAAGGATCACTAGTGAGATAATAAAAGAGATTGTAGCACATTGGATAAAGCGAACAATGATGTCATTTGGGAACTTCAAACCTGTCACCCAATCACCCAATCTTGGCTCATATTCGTGCACTTTAATCTTCCAGGGTCTTCAACCATTATGTCCAGCATTTTTGAACAGCTAAGTGGTTAACAAGCAATAGGGCAGATGGTGGCCTATTGCTTGCCATGATTCACATATTTCGACTGTACGACAACGTTCGAAGTCGTCCAACTCGCTATAGGGTCTTCGACAACATCATGGCAACATCGTAGTTCTGTGAGTTGCTATGCTGACAACGAGAAAAAAAGTAAATCACCCGAAATTGTTACTTTGTTTTATACAATGCAGTATAATAGTGCGCTATGACAGGAAGTTAACGTTTATTGATTTTGAAAATTTAATCATTTGCATCCTTGGTATAATGGAATTTTCATGTTGAATTTCGAAATAATCGAATTTCTTCTTTGTGAGTGTTTCATTTTTTATTTGAATTTGAAGAGGAGAGAGTACGTATAGTAAAAGTTTTTCATATTGATAAACTACTAAATTTGTTTTTAAAATGTATAGTTAGGCAATAAGCTGCTAAATTCACCAAAATCAAAAATAATATTTGGCAATTTTTTTAACTTTTTTTGTTCAAAAATAAGAAAACAGCATAATTCATTAAATAATCTGTTTGGAAAAAAGAAAACAAAACTTTTATTCTATTTTTAAATATTAAAAAATTAAACAAACTGTAGTTTATTAGTAAGAATTCCCCTATATTTTAATCATGTTGCTTTAAAATAAATGTGATTCTTAAAATACCATTAATGTTTAAGAAATCAGAAATGAACATTTTATGAGAAATACAAATATCGAGTACCATTAATCAACTGCTAAAATAAAAAAAAACTAGATGTTTGATCATTTCCTCAACTTAATTTCAAGCTTACGTAAAATTATAATTGAATAATTTTATATTTGATGTAAGTTAATGGTCATAAATTACTATTGAAGAGATATATTTATCTATGTACCACAAAACATTATTACAAATGAATATGTTATGCCCAGGCTATTAAGCAAGATATCAATTACCCCAGGCGAACTTCTAGCCTACCACATAAAATTTCCAAATTTAATGATCTCATAGAGGAATAGGAAGACAGTCAACCCACACACAAACAGGAATCTTGGATGACGTACAGAAGAGTAGGCGTTTTTTCACCCTTCCCGCCATCCGTCATTTTATGAACCGACGGCGGTTTGACTGGTCTATGCTTATTTAACTGCGAATGTTACCAGCGATTGAAAAAATATGGTTCGTTAAACAGACAAAATGGAAATTAACTGTAGAATATTGTTTTAGAAAAAATTTAGTATAAATCAGGCACTTATTGTTAATCTGATAAAGTACATCATGTTTGTGAAATAGCAACAAAAAAAAGCACGTGTAATATTTAAAAAATGCACAACATAAATCTAAGAATAACGGAGTAAGTGATATATGTCAGTTCAGAATAAGTTAATAATAAAATCAAAATAAAAAGGTAGTAGATTTCGAGGCGTTATATATACATACCTATTATTTTAATAAGTACATTTGGGTTTTCCTTTTATTAATGCAGTGTTATTTAAATATTTAAAAAATATCTTGCATTGTTTTTTTAAAGAAAGAGAGAAGTATAAGGTTATATCGAGGAGCTATGTTTCTTGTGAACTTCGTCATATTCAATGCAATCACTTTTTCTGAAATAAAACTGCTGTCTAGGGAAAGTTATACGAAAAAAAATTTAATTACAATGTCTATTATCACAACAAAGCATTTAATTTGAAGCAACATTACTTTGGATCTTATCAAGCCAGTAACTTAAATTAAAACTGTTAAAACTGTTTCTTATTAGAAATTGATGCCAAATGATGACTTTCCATTACAAGATAGCTATTTTTGACGAAAATTTTCATTTAATTGTACATAAGTAATAACATTTGTCAATGTTTTTTTATTTGTAGAAGTACTTTTAAAGCTATTAAGATTCTTAAGCATCCCGTTTATATGTCTATTTATTGCATTTATATCATAGTAGATTGTTTATAAAAGTTCTTTATTGTCATTTGAGGAACTATTTTTCTGTATGTATAATTCATATATTTCATCTCAAATAAGTATAAATTCAATAGATCAAATGTATCTCAAGCACTCAGCTATCACTCTTCTAAGTATTTAATATTAGTCAAAATGTGCTGGTATTTTTTTTTTTTTTTACCTAATTACACTCTGAGAAAATTTTCTAAATTAGGACATCGTTAAATGATATCATTCATCGACTTAATGATTCATCAATCAGTTTCTAATTCCTAGGGTAACATATTAACAATTTGTGCCGTAAATGACATTTTTTAAATCTGTCTTACATAGTAAGCAAAGGTTGTTGTTTTTTTAAATGTCATTCATTTAATCGTTACTTCATCGCAGATGTTTTGAAAGATACAATTAGATCTTTAACGAATGCTGTTAGTTCACTGACTTTACTGTTTATTTAATTTTTAGTAATTATTTTTTGTTAGATAAGGTGATCATGCTACGTCTTTTTGAAGAGAAAATAACCTGAACGATTTAGCTGATTGTTTATATCATTGTCATACAAATCTTTTACACACCAACCGAATTTGAAATATACATAGGACATGTAATTAGTCTTGTTCCGAGAAAAGAAACTAAAAAAAATATAGAGATCTTTCATTTTTAATTTCGTGGAATCCAAACCGAATCGGTAGTAGTGTCCTCCCCAAAACCGATGAAGCCCAAAACGTGAGGACTTTGCCCTACCAACCCATAATGACCAACCATCATCACAGGAGTTGAGAGGTATACATTTCACTGTACGCGACACCTGCGCAAAAAAATAAAAAATAAGTGAAAAAAAAGGTAAAGATATTTATGTTTGGGGGAAGAAAGGAAAGTATGGGAGAGAAGATTCTCCATGCCGCATTTTGTCCCCTTGGGCCAGTTCCCATTATCGGCCATTTGTCATAATCTTAATAACAGCGTGTCCGTAAGCATCGGTACAATCATACACGGGCCCTAATAGTTTCTACGGCCATTGCAGTCGCCCGTTAAGGGGCACTCCTCAGTTGTCGCGGATCGAGAAAAAGGATGGTTAGATAAGAAAAAAAGAGAGAAAGAAAAGTAAAAAGAAAAAGAAAGAAAAAATAGTCAGAAAGAAGAAGAGAAGATATGGGCTTGGCTCTTCCATGATGCTTCCAGCCTGTCAGATATTCCCTTGTGTTGTAGCCCGAGGAAGTACCATCTTGACTATATGGTTCCGAGCGCAATCGTTTCAGAGATCTTTTATCCAAGGGGGGACGTTCTTTTTGAGAAGGGATGGACGTGGGGGTCGCCGCAAGAAGATGGATTGTCGACGATGGCCTTTGGTATGAGGCTGCTAAATGAACAGTTTAGGGGGATTCTCTCCGCAAAAGATTTTTTTAAGCTGTAGTATTGATTTGTGGGCTGGGTACGTGCCGCCGGTGGAAGCACGTGCAATATAGCCTCACCAGTTTTTTTTATTATTATTATTCAGTGATATCCTAGAACCACATGTCTTTAAAAAAAGGCCCATGAAACTATTTGCTTAGGAACCGGATTACAAATTCCATAGCAAAAAATGCATGGTGTAACTAGATATTCTCAAGCAATTGATAAATTTTTAATAGAAGTATAACATTTTTATCAAATATGATACTGTATTTAATCGAAAATTTCAATAGAGGCTCTAAAGCAGGGGTGTAGCTACCGTCGTATAAATGATACGGGGTCCAACATGTGTAACTACAGTCCCAATAACAGGGTTATCATACCTAAAAACGGCCCCAAAGGGATTTTGATACAAGTTTGTAACGGACCTATCCAAGGTTTTTCCTAACAATCCTCTTGAGGAATAAATTTCTTTAAATATCATTTAATTGAAAACTTCCTCCCGAAGAAGAAGATGTGGTCTATGAAAATTATGCTATGTATTTAAGTATTAGATTTCGGGTTCGAAAAAGGAGAGAGAGAGAGGTTAGAAGTTAAAGGATAGCATGAAGATTAACGTAAGATAAAGTAAACCTAGACAAGAGCGCTTCGTAGATTATTTGATTAATATTAAGATTGACGATTTGGTCAATTAGTTTCTAAATTGAATTCAGTCGGTTTGGACTGGATTACTTTAGAAATTATTTTCAAACATAAGATGGTGTATTGCTTCGACGTGTTAAGTGTAAGTGATCTGATTTCTTATTTATCTCGTCTGCTTCACGATTGCTCCCATATTTATCAATGGGCTAAATTCATGTGACGTCATAATCATATGGTAATTTTAAACCACGTGTTTTTAGCCAATCAAGTTCAAAAACACATGTGACGTCATAGTCACAATAAATGCAATTACCTATTTTCAGCAAATCACACACACACACACACACACAGTTCATGCACTTCGTTGTTGCCAAATTACGCTTTTTACAGAAACTTTTTTTTAAAAAAATTAATATTTGTCACTTTATTTAAAAGTACATGCATAAAACAAGACTTTTTTTTCTTTAATTTTAAAATCTTTTTGCAGAAATTTCTTTTTATAACTCTTGAGCATTTTTACCCAACTATGCAATTTGAAATTTTGCCTAAATTTTACAAATAGAATAAAAAGTACGAACTAGTTTACTGTCCATTTTGAATTCAATGTATAGAACACGTGTTTATATTATCATGTGACTGTCATGAATTTAGTCCATTGGTGCATTTCTTAAATTAGATTGTTGAATTTGTGTTGTTGTTGAGAACAGTAAATAAATTGTGTTGTTTTGACTATGGCTAGTTTTCTTTCTAACTCCCACACGCTAATGGATGGGATAGCCCATCCATTTCAGGTTCAACTTAGAACTAGATACGCCAGTGCTCTATAGAAAACTTTTTAGATAAAGTTAACATTTTCTGTATGTATGTGTGTGTGGCTTTTAAATGTGCTTTCGAAACGGAAGAAAGAATCCATTACATTGATTCATTTTTTTCTTCCTCTGAATTCAGAAAATATACTTGCAGAGATGCTAAATATAGTTTTAATAATAACACACTATCACACATACTTATGTATCCGAAATTACTTATTAGTGTGACATAACAATCTAATGCAGAGAACAAAAAATTTATTATACAGTGCTCTGAATTTGTAATTCGTAGTTTAATCTTGTAATTAAGTTTTCTTATCAAAAATAATTTCATATAGATATAAAATATAAAACATGTCCAATTTTTATCGTAACATTATATGATTTGCGATATAAATATCACAATAGGGCAAAATTTCCCTGCAAAGAGATGTATATAGGGCAGAAATGTTTTCATATATATTACACGAACTTATATTTATACTATTTACACTGACTAAACTCATCATTTTCAGAATTTTACTACACAGATTTCTTTATGTTCCTAACTACATTTATACGTCCTTTTAATTAAATTCATTGATTCCTTTTCTAGTTGTTTTTGTTGTTGTTGTGGCTAATCCTCAGTCTGTCTGACGGAGTCAGACAAGACCCAAAAAAGACCATTGACCCTTAAGAAGTCCAACACCAGGAGGGGAGAGGAAAAAAGATCCTCCCTCGAAAGTCCCAAGCAGTCCAAGATGTGATCTGGAGAGGCTTGCTGAGTCTTTTGAGTCTGAGTTGCCTTTTCTAGTAGAAATCATCATTTGACCTACATTAACTTATCGCTTTTAAAAAAACACCAAAAATATGATAATTATTCCTTAACAATCTTCTGTTTCAAGAAAACCCCTTGTGAGTTAAACTATTTTCTTCCATCCAGGGCTACAATAATCTTTTGGGGAGGGGAGGGGGGCAATATACAACGATTTAACTTTTTAAAAGTTTCCCATATATTTAACTAATTAGCTTTTATTCTACTTTTTTTGTTACCCTATCATATTTGTAATAGCAGTTATATAGTTAAGAAATTGATCTCTTTGAAGTATTTTTATCTGAGAAATAATTTATAATGGACTTTTCTTCTTTTTTTTTGGAAACAATTTATAAGAAATTTATGCGAACAATTTTACCGAAATGAAGAGTTTTTCCCCCGAATAGAACGATATTTATTAAATAACATAATTTTGTAATTTTCGGCGCGAAATTTTAGTAGAGGAATTTATTGTTTAATAAATTCTTGTATTCGGTTAATTTTTTAAATCAGGAAGAAATCTGCATCTATGTACAGTGGCGTAACGGAGACCATTAATGTCCCCCTGCATTGTCAGGTTTGGGCTCCAAGCCGGATCTTACAATCAGGTTTGGGACCCCCAAGAATCCTGGACCCCCCCCCCCGCGCAATGCGGGTTTGCGGAGGGGGGGGGTGTTACGCCACTGTCTATGTAAATATAGTACTTGTTTTCGAATCGAATGAAAATATTTATGAATCTATAATAGGTAGAAAATCTTGAACATTATACGTACTTTTACATTAAGCCTCTGACGGCAGATGTTGCAGTTAGCAAATATTTTGAAGAAAAGGGAATTCCCTCGCTTTTTGTGTTAACAAATATTTAATCGTTATTATTTCGTGTAATTTGGAACAAAAATGTCAACTATACACTTTTTTTAAATAAAAAAAAAGTTTTATATCAATTTAGTAAAGAGGGTGTAATTTTTTTTTTCAAAATGCGAAAGAACACATGTAAGTTATAATGAAATAAAAATGTGTGTAAATAAACCACTTAATGAAAAATCCTGATAAGGAAAAATGGAAACAAAAATTACGAATTTAACTAGAAAAAAATGATTAATGAACAGACGTTTAACTGAGTCCCATTTTTTATAAATTCACATTATTTGCAATTGTGTTTATTTTATCACATTTTTCATTAGAGTTCCCTTTCGATTATATTACATATCAGGCATGCTCCAAAGCGCATTGTACAAAGAATAAATAGATAAATATCATAAAATAACGAATGAAGTTTTTACAGTTTCGATTATTAAGACTCATCGTTCATCGATAATGATAGCAATACAGTAAACTCTGTTCACAAAAGTTACATAACCCGTAATACACTTTAAAGAAACTCGACAGATTTGAGCATGTTTAGCATCAAAATGAACGACCCATTTTGTTAAGAAAAAAAGAAATTCAATCGAAAAGTCTGACCATTGTGAACCAGAAAATGTGTGAAATAATTTTCCCAAGAAAATCTCAGGCATTCTTTCGGAATAAGCTGCCCATTTTTGTATCAATATTACTATGCATCGAATAGTAGCATTACTTTTAATAGATGATGTATGTAACAATTGCTTTTGAGAAAAATTTTCACGTTGTATTCTACGTAGCGTGAGATTAAATAATTTATATTTTCGTCGTATTGTTATAAAGAGCTATTCTTTACCATCAAATATTTTCAGCGCAGTAAATTTTTATCGCAAAATAAATTCATTATTTCACTTTCATGTAAATTTCGTCTGATTACTAAGATCTGTCGACTGTGAATTTTAAATGGTAAAATTCGATGAATAACGAATTTATCGGACATCAACTATTTTATGCATACATGCAACCCACATATGAGTTTTTTTTTATTTTAATTTATCATTTTACCCATTGAATTTAATAAATCTTACAATTAATGCTATAAAATATAAATTATTTAAATATTTTACTTTTGCATCTTATTATCCAAAAAATTTTACGACACATTATGGCCTTACAAATAGAATTCCTCTTCATCTAAATGAGATTGCCCTACTCTAAGTTATGTATTTAAAGAATAACGATTCCTTTTACTTATAAATAAGCTAATATTTTTTCGATCCATTGGAAATCATATCCATCTTAAACATCCATTTAATAGAACTCCTTGCACATCTATGGAACGTTCATAGGATCCAAAAGATGTTTTAAAAAGGCAAAGGAATTTAAAAGACTCATAAGTAACTCAATTTGAAATTGAGAAATATATCTGGAAATCCAATTATGTTTATTTAAAATAAGTTACAATTTGACTTCATATTTTATTTGTTTAAGTGTTTTAAATTCGTTATTTTTTTTTTAATTTTAGAATTCCGTGTTTTAAGCCAGCCATTAAATTGTTTAATAAATACAGTCGACTTTCGATCATTCGAAGTTGAAGGGATCAATGAATTATCTCGAGTTCGAATTACTAAGAAGGGTAGGAAAAAACTCCCAAAATATACGAAGAGAAATTTTTTTCATACACATTTAAATTTTAAGCTATGTAATAAAACAACAGTCGCACACATGTATAAAATTGTTTTAAAGTGTTTTTAAAAAGTACATATTATATACAGAAGCTATAAGTCCTGTATTAAAAGAATACATTTATGTATTAAAAGCAACTATTAAAAGAATTAAATTTTTTTTTTGACGAAAAAATCTGTCATCTTTTTTTGTTTTATAGGACTCAATCTAAATGTATCAATAGATTTTTCTAGAATAAATGAAGCTTTTGAAAAACGCCCGCATTAACATGATTTTGAAAGGAAAAGTTGCGCAGAGTTTGTTTACAGACACTTTAGCTTCTGTCAGAGTTATCAGTGTCAACTTCGATGGTTATCAAAGGAGCTACGTTACAGGGGAAACAATCAATTAAATGCAAAACATGTAAGCTTCCACTTGTTTGCTACAGGACTCTACATGATAGTGAGTGTTTGAATTGTCGAGAGTTTTACTAAATCACTTCGAATTATCGCGTGTTGTATTCTGGCCGTCCACAGATTTTATTTCGAAATATTGTTTTAGTTCGAAATATCAAGAGTTTTTCTAGGGGCTGAGCATATACTTCGAATGAGCGAGAGATTCGTATTATCGAAGGTTTGAGTTAGCGAGAGTCCACTGTATATTGAATTTATATTTTTTTATTCAATAAATAGTTCAATTAGAAAATAAGCGAAGAAAGGTTTTTTAAAAAAACCCTCAAAAATAATTTTGCATACTTCTGGATTTGATTTTTTAAAAACATATTTCCAATTTTTTTATCTCTTTTTAAATTTTATTTTTATAAACTAAACATTTATTTCGAAATTATACATATATATATATATTTAAAAAAAAAGAGTTTATTTTACAAACACATAGAAGAAGATAGAACATCACCAATTCGTATACCAACAACTCAAGAAAAGCAATACCAACTGCGTGGAATAGTAAGCTTTATGTTAAGATTTGGAATATTTTAATTTACATCTTATTTTTTCATCTTTTGTTATAATATTTTAATCACTTGAAGAAAAGGGATTTTTTTTAAAAAAATAATAATAATGAAGCAATGCATTTTGTTATTTTTTTATACCGAATGTATTTTGAATAAATTTATATAATTAAATTTTTTTATTGTTTGAATGCTACAAAAATGTTTTTTAACAATGCATGGACAAGAAACCTCAAGTCAAATTACGCAACTTTTAAATAAAAAACAACCACTGAAAAAATCGTGTTAGGAAACTGCTGCTGAGTTACTCCAACTTCCCACCTTATCATAACCACTAACATGAAGAATACCGACATAACGTAATACTCGTATAATGGCAAAGAAAGGCCAAAGCGCGATTATAAATCGCGTCAAAATCCTGGCTACGAACTCATACAGAAAACAGTAGCCCGCTTCGTAATATAAGAGGAAGAGAAAGAAAATAGGGAACAGGTTGCGGTTACAGAGGAATAATAATACGGCATAAATAAATTTTAAAAAACCAAAACTAAAAAAAAAAATCTACAAAAGAAGGTTTGCTTCGTTTACACGGCAAAGATAAGTTGTGTGACAGGATTCCCTTATAAATTTCAGCCCCCGTCACATTTGTTAGCGACTGTGATGGGGGAAGGAAACCAAAGACCAAGAATGGTTGTCGAGCATGTGATTGATGGTAGCTGTCCATCAATCAAAGAAGAGGCGGAGCTAAAAGGGCGGGGTTATCCTTTGATGCTGGAAAAGTAAGGGCCAGATGGTGTGGTCTTCGTGAAATGGCTCCACCTCTCGCAACTTTCATACATGGAGTTCTGTCCAGTGTTTTGAGGAATACTAGTAAAGGGTGTCGCCCTATAAAAGGCTTCGACTTTGGATTGGAAAAAAATTATATATGAAATAAAGGTTGCCATTAATTGCAGTTAATGATCACTGTCAATTACAAACATATCATCAGAAATAGTTTTATCTGCTTTGTGTCCTTGGAAAAGAAGAAGACTATGAAATGTTTTTTGTGCGTGTAACAAAGCAGATTTCCCCTTGTTTTCTGTTTCACTAACAGCCTACAAAAATATAATTGCAAAACCTGTGATAATATAACTCAAAAATAATGGAAATGAGTTTATTTAATGATTTTCTATTGCTACTGAAATACAAACATTTCGACATTTACTCCACTCTTCGTTTGTTAATTGATTTTAGATAAAGAGGTTTAATAAGTATCATTGATAAATCATCGACATCCAGAATTATCTGAACTACTGAGCAATAGCTCTAATGGGACGCATAATTTTAAATAATCAAATATCACAGTGAGTTCCAAACTAATACAAATGAAATGTTTTAATTGTTCATTAAATCATTCGAGTTGAGTTTGTATATATATTTTAATTCTCTTGTTTATACTTTTCTTTCAATCTATTACACATCTCATTTAATATTTCCTCTAAGATATGTGAACTTTCTAATAATGAAAATTTTATTTTAGTCGCAATTTCACTGCAATTTGTTTGGTACATAAAAGTAAGCAAATAAGAAAAGTAGAAAATTGAACATATGATTGGATTAAATCCACAAATTTGATATAAAGGATCGACAATCCCAGGAATATCCAAGTAAATGCTATAAGTGTTCCATAATATGAAGAAACAAATAATTATTCCTAATCTTTCGTAATTAATGGTTTAAAAATAAGTTGACTACCTGCAAGTTTGTTTATAATTTAAATTACCTTCAGAGGCAGAGAGTAACGCAAATATTATACTGATAAAGTAGAACGCAACATTTATTTCGGAGCTATGATACAAATACCTAATTCGGAAATAAAATTGCAACGAAAACAAGAGAATAATTTAATTATTTTTTTAAAAAATAAACGCAGAACTTTCAAAGCTTAGAGAAAGAGAGAGAGAGCACTTCTGTTTTCCTTAATTCTAAAGCAATAGATTAGGCTACATTCAATAAACTTTATCAATCATTACCCTACCATAAAACACAGAATTCATTAAAATTATTCAAAAAATATTTAAAAATATTTTCATTGTAATTTTAATAGCATATATTGCTACAAAACAAATACACATAAAATTTTGCAATTGTTTAACTATAGCTTAAGAATAATATACAAATTATATTATTTTAAAGAATATATTTATATATATGGGTAAAACTTTCTTTTCTTTTTATACATTATACAAAAATATTCCTTTGTTCTACTTCATCAGAAAAACTTTTGCTTGAATAGTACAGACATTGGTTGCTTAATAATTTATTTATTAATAGTACTCGAGGGGGAGGAAATCCTCTGTCCACCTAACAGTGGACCAACCCCCATTGTACCAATTATGCAACTGTTCATACTTATTGTTTAAATTTTAATTTACATGTATTATGTAGTTCTAATACAAAAGCGCTCCTTCAGTTTTCTAATACGCATTTATGATGTGTGTTAATCTGAGCTTGGAAGTTGATTGAACAGAAAATTACGCCTTATTGCTAATTTGTGACCCTAATATTAAATAGGACTTACTGCCTTTTTATTATTGTTCTCGTGTGTGAGATAAGTAAATAAATTTTTACATCTTCACGAATAACTTTTTTTTTATAGAGAGAGATTTATCAATACATGACTACTACTAAAACATGATTTTTAAAATGTTCGTATATATTTTATTTTTAATTTAAAAATAATACTCTGAGCTCAAAAAAATCAAAGAAAAAGTAATCGACTAAGAGATTAAATTCAAAATAAGTATTTTAATATGAAATGTTTATTTCTATTTTTTCTTGTTATTCATATATAACCATTTTTAACTGAATCTGCAGTGTATATGTGTTATGAAACATAGTCTAAAAATCAATTTTATCCCACCTTTATTTAGTTATTAAGACTTAAATGATGTAATATCTATTTACTTGTATGCAGGATAGAATATTTTAAAAATTTCTACCGATTCAGACTGAAAATCAAAGATAATCACAAAAATTTCTTTCAATGATTGTGTGCCTTTAGGAGCATTCCGAATACCAACTTCTCAAACTCTGAACAGATTGATTCCCTCTATAATTTCAAGTGCTATGTTAGTTTTAAAAATTAAATGTTCTCATCCATAGTGTAATAAGACAACGAAGGAGGTTTTCTAAAATAGAGCATAATAAATAATTTTTGTTGGGAATGTAACGCTTTTGCGCTAACTTAATGGATCTATATCAATTTTTAAGGAAAAAACATTTAAAAGGTATTTAAAAAATTTTAATATTATTCATGCCTTTTTTTTAAAAAAAAAATTTACCGTTGTACTATAAAATTATTCGTATAAATAAAAAAAAAAGGCTTTTTTTTAAAGAAAATTGTTAAGCATTTTGATTATTTTTTCAAAATTTACGATGAAATAGAGTAACGTAGCATATAAAAATATCATTTATGTTTCAAAAAACGCAACTATATTGTCATTTAATATAACAGAGGTAAACTAAACTTATTTATGTCAGAATGGCAAGCAATATAACTTAAATGTGTCAGGTGTGAGGGTTTATGTCTGTTATGTCATGTGGACCAAATGTAAGCGTATTTTTTCATTGTTACAAACACTCATTTGTTGCAAATATTAATTTTTTTATTACGTTTTTTTTTAAATGCGCATTAAATGAGATAAACGTTATTCGGAAATAGTATTTTTAACTTTTCACATTTTATCAGCGTTAAGCTAAAAATTAAAATCTTTTGATCCAATGTTCGCTTTCTGCAATTTGTTTCATGATTATAAATTTATGATAAAGATACGATTCTTCACCAGTGGCGCACACAAGGGTGTGGGGGGGGGGGCTACCAGATCCAGAATCCCCCATAGCCCTTGACTTTTTTTTTTCAATTGATTATAATCCTATGTATATAGTATGTAAAATTTAATTAAGTATTTGTTATTAATAATTAATTTTATTTATTAATGTTGATTATTTATTCAATAATTAGCAATAATTATTAATTAATTTTTTATTGTTTTTGTTCTCAAAAATCGACAAAATAAAAAATATACGTTAGGCGGCGTATTGGAACATGATATGCGAATGGTAGACTTTCGACCCTGGACCCCCCCCCCCTTGAAAAATTCATGTGGGCTCCACTGTTCTTCACATATATCATGACTACTTATACACGTTATCAATTCTTGCTGGTTTCTTTCTCGACTTTCAATCGCTTAAAGTCTGACTATCATAAAATCAGAATTAAGTGAATAAGCTCCATCAGGTGTTGGTTTGTCAAGATTGTATGATACACTGCAGTTCTCAAACATCATCACAAAGAAAACCACCATTTTTTGTGCTGAAAATTAAAACGAATCGTGTAGTATGGGGTCCCCCCCCCCCTTTAGTATATATTACTTTCAAGACGCTTACAAAATTCAGTTATAAACTATTGTTTTCAATAAAATTCAATATAACCTTGAAATTTCAAGAATATTCAAGTTCTCTGAAATAATTTAAAAGCCAAATAGAAGAGTGAATCAGTTTTGCTCGCCCCCTTCTCTTGCTGTGCTTAAAAATAATGCATATATTGTACAGTGGCGTAACGTACACCCCCGTAACCCCCGCACTGCGGGGGGCCAGTGTTCTAGTGAGCCCAGAGCCAGACTACCGCCAAGTACCTACCCTTTGTAAAATCCAACTTGGGGGTCCAGAGCCTGACTTTGCAGGGAAACCCGAATGTTCACCGTTACGCCACTGTAATTGTACACATAAACACAAGAATATATATATTTAATGATACTTTTAGAATTCAAATTTATATGCTGCTGACGAGGGTAGGTATAATGCTGCTGTATTTTACTGATTAAATTTATAGCAATATGCTGTTAAAATATTGTATGATTTTGCCCTAAATATCTGCGACGAATAGGTTTACTATGTTACATGTCACATAGTTGCTTGCTTCATTATTTCGTATGCATCCAATAATGCATTATATATTACGTACATATACATATATTACATACAGTTATGAGCATAAATGAAGGCATATTTTGCATTTAATCAACAACAAAAAAAGGATAATTCCCCAATTCTTCAATTTTTTTTTTATCAAAAAAGTTATTTTATATATAACTTTTAGAATATTATGAAGATAACTACAGCATTTTAAATGCAAATTAATAAACTGGCAAAAACAAGTAGAAGTTTCCAATACTTCAAAGTGAAGGACAAAAGTGAAGCAAAGTTTAAAGCAAAATAAGTTATATAGCTTCATTCTATACACATAAATCATAAATATAAAAAACATGTAATAAACTGATATATCTAAAATAGTGTTGAAAGGTTGACCATTTCTGTTTAGTTCATCAAAATTTCGAAACGGTGTGTAGAAAATACGATTGAAGAAAGAAAAATAATCACATGTTTTTATAATCAGTATAAATAACTAAAAGAAAAGAAAATGGAGAAATAATGAATAGGAGTCAATACATCGCAAGAATTGTGATGAAAAATTTCCATTTGTCTAACAGTGTGATATATTCACCCAATTGCGGCCACCCGAAAGATCTGATTCGTAGAGAACAGAGAAAAGCTGTCAATATTTATAAAGTAAAATTTTTTAAAAAATTCAACTATTACACTACAATACTCAAAGAATACTTCAACAAAATAATTAATCCAAAAAATATCTAGAGTTCTTTGTCGGGAAGATTATAAAATGAAAGAAGCAAGTAGAAAATCATGAATGAGCAAAATTTAATCGAAAGAAAAGGCGCATTTCAAAAAGAGTAGCGCGTTTTGGTGAAAGAAATTATTTTCCGAAGTACGTTCAACTGAATTCATTGCAATGAAAGGAATTTAAAAAGAAAAACTGAGCTACG
This sequence comes from Trichonephila clavata, assembly GCA_019973975.1. NCBI lineage: Eukaryota > Metazoa > Arthropoda > Arachnida > Araneae > Nephilidae > Trichonephila > Trichonephila clavata. Next base: position 17,934 of record BMAO01006864.1, read on the forward strand.
AAAAAGGAAATGTTTAAGCAACAGAAAAATATGGAAGAAAAGTGTGATGATATAGGCTGCATGTCAGATGGAAGTGTCGGTTAACTTCAGCTCATTGAATAGCACAAAGAGCAATCCTCTCTACTGGAATATCCTTAATCATAATCACCCCATATGTTTCCTCTATGCAACAACTTCTACTGCAAGACTATGATCCCAACCATATGACACGCATTGTCCATCTATTTTTGCTCTATCATACACCACATATTGTCAAGCATCTAGCTCAATGATTCCCAAAGTGGTCTATATGGACCCCCAGGGGTCTATAAAGACCTGAAAGGGGCCCACGCCAGCAAAAAAATAATTTGGGGTTCATGAGTTATAAATGGGGGTCTATGATTGTGTGGCGCTCTTTAAAAAACAAATTAAATCTTTAAAATCTTTTTTAAAAAATTGATCTATTGGAAACCAGATTTTACCAATTTAACTGATTTATTTGCTAAATTTAGTGAAGTTAATTTGTGGTTATTAGGTGGCAGCATAAATTTTGTTAAGACAAGGACAATTCAGCATTTTTTTTCCAGAATTAAGCTAAAGAAGTATAATATAGGACGTCACGAATTTTCTCAATTTGTCGCAGACAGTCTGTCAGGACATTTTAACCTACGTTCAACATTTAAATGTTCTTTACTCGGATTTTGAAACTTCGTTTGAGATTGCTTTTTTATAGTATTACCACAGAGTAGACAATGAATTCATACAGTCACAATGGAAAAAAAATGTCTTTTTAAAGTAGGAACTGATCAGAATAGGTCCAACGAAGATCTTAAAATAAAGTTCAGAAACGGATGTTAGCAATTTTGGCTTTATAAAAATATACCTGTATTTGTCGCGAATTATGGAATATCGTGAGAAAGCTTTTAATTGCTTTTCCTAGTGAGAGGGAGTTTCAGTGAGTTTGCCAAACTCAAAAACAAAAACAAAACTATACACTTACTAACAAAGGAGATTTAGGGTTAAACCTGACTAGATAGGTATTAAATATTGAAAATTTGTTTTTGAAACACCAGATTCATCCCTATCATTTAAAGAATTTGTTCTCCATTCAGTTATTTTATGTAATAGTTATTTTGTGAATTAATTTAATTTAAATTTAATTCATTAACATACGCTTCTTGAGTTTAAACACTTTACTTCCCTACAGTTAGAAACTTAATTATTTTAAAGTATGTAGTTGTAGTAGTAGTAGTATACCAGCTGTCGAAAATACATTTAAGTTGATAAATTTGCAAAAATTCAATATTAGGTAAGAAGGGTCTACAACAAACCGTAAAACATGGCAAGGGGTCTACGAGATAAAAAAGTTTGGGAACCTCTGATCTAGCTCAATCCCTGACTTTCATTTTAAACATTTAACACACGCTAGAAAATAGAATGTACTGAACGTGGACCATCTGAAAAGGCTTTTCCAAGATGAATGGAAAAAAATTTCATTTCAAACAACCTGCAAATTGGTTAATTCCATGCTAGATAAGCTCTAAGCTTTAACATTTTGTAGTTATCTTCGTAACAATCTAAAGATTCTATAAATAATATCCGTTTTAATAAATGTAATAAACTGTAAATTCTTGTTTTATTTGTTGAGAAAATACAAAGTGTGCCTTCACTTATGTCCATCGATGCATATGTGTGTGTGTGAGCATTTGAAATTTGTAATAGATGGATGTACAGCTATTATAATATTTATTAAGCAATATTAAAACAAAATAAGTTTAAAAAAAGAAGTCATTACTGTATATATGTTCTAGATATGTTATAACTAGCTTGTTAGTATTCATAAAATAAACTTGTTCTCTCTAATTCCGGTTCTCTATCATATAAAAGTAAGAGAAATAAGAGAATTTTGGAACAGCAAAAGTCGTCATAAAAGTAAAAATAGTAATAAAATTTTACTCAAACAACTTATTAGATGTTTTAAAAATCAGTTGTCCATTATTCAACCCATTATTAAAACTTGCATAAATCCGTATCTTAATGCAATCAAGTTCTTTGTGCTAACGTGTGTTTAGAGCATAAAATTAAATTAGCATTAAATTTCAATTTATTAATTCTAGCAGTTCTATAACTGCAATTTCTAATCTAATGCAAATTTATTTAATTCCAATAATGGAAAAATGCTTATAAAAAGAAATGAGAACCGCGATATAAAAAGTGATTTTTCTTTTAAAATTACATATACACAATTTTTTTTCCCAAAAAAGTTATATTTTTTGAAATTTGTAACTATGAGCTTTTAATCTTTTAAGAACTATCATTACTGCTGACCTTGAAATCATTCCATAATTTGACGAACTGAATTGAAATAAAAAGGGACAGACTTCTATAAATACATATAGGTGCGTGATTAATGAGCATTATATAAGAAGTTATGCTGTGCTATTGTTTTCTTTTTTAAAATTTTACATCGTGAAAAGCATACAAATGAATTCGCTTTCGTTGTGGTTCGTTTCGCCTGAAATGGATTCCCGTCTCGAATGGAAAACACAGCCGCACCCCTTCTGTTCTACGCTGGGATCATCGTTTGTAATAAAGTCTTTAGTCTTCTGTGATTGTATTGTATGTTTTCTGTACATCTATATCTTGTATTTCGTACGTATCCCAGGATGAAACGCGCGACAACTAAATATAATGCATAATAAATATAATGTATAGTAAATATTATATATTACATGTTAATATATAACTAAATATAATTATGACACTTGGATCAAAAACTAATATTATTAATGAGTAAATTATATTAAAAAATTAGATTATTTAGGATTAGATTATTAAACGCAATACTTTTTTTAATTTTCTTTACATAAAGGGTTTAAAACATGTTGATCTACTTTAAATATTATTTTAAAATATATTCTTCGAATTATGCGTATCGAATTGGGTTCTACGAAAACTCTTTCTGGTTCTAGGGTTCCACAAAAACTCTCTGTTTCTAGGAGTTCCACGAAAGCACCTTCAAGTTCCAGGGATTCCATGAGTTTGAAAACCACTGATATAAGCCAATAAATTTATTAGAAGGATAATTTATTACTTATCAGTTTTTAGCACAGCAAATTAACTCTCATTACATATTAATTTATTTACGTTTTTTTTTTAATTCTCTTAATAAAAGTAAATTTATCTTATTATATATATTATATATGCTTTGTTTATTTGTGTGCTGACTCGCCTTCGATAAATGTTCAAGTGAGGTAGTATGTAAAAAAATAAAAGGTGTAGAATTGAAAAATTGAACAACCGCTTAAAAGATTTACAAATGCCTTTGTGTCCCGTGTGATTCAGTACTTTCATTATGCGGAACATGTATAACAATGACTCGGACGCAATAAATTAATATTATAAATTATCAACAAACGTATTTTACGCTTTAGACTATTACTTAAGAATCAAAGAGACACAAAGAGAGAGAAAAAATATTTAAGTAATATAAAGCAATGGTTATGAAACTTTATGTTTAATGTACGCATTAAATTATGAGGTCTGTTGCACTCCTTTTAACCACGACAAAATGTATCATCCCCTCTTAAAATATATAATTGTATATTATAGGGCAAATATTGATATTGGAAGTACTCTTCACTATTTCTTTCAAGAACTTCTGTCTTATCGTTGAGTCTTTCACGTACTCTTAGGGAAGCACATTACAGTTAGAGAACCGCTTACTTTAAAAACGTCACATTATATTTTAGACAGGTGAAGGATAATTTAAATAAAATGAATGAACAATTTCTAACTACGTAAATATAGTGTCATATATTCGATCCTACTATAATTATTTATATGATTATAAAATAATTATAATACGTCAAGGTATTTAATAATAAATATTCGAGATAAAAGGATTCAAGATAATAAGAAGATATTGAATGGAAATTTATGTAAATATACATTCATGCAATATCTTCCCACGAAAATCATCTAGAAAAACATTTGAATATTTTCAGAATATTGACAAGGTAATATTCTGGTAGGCAATATTTTTTTGTAAGGAAATTGTATAAAAAAAATTTTTTTTTGTAGAAGATAAGGAATAGATGGCATTTATAGCAAGACAGGAAAAAGTGCAGAAAATAATAGAAAAAAATTTTAATTAAGGAAATTTATTATTTTTTTTCCCTTTAACGACTATTAATGAATTTGGGGAAATGTAACAATCTCAGAAAAAATTTGTTCATGGAACATGTTAATAAATATGTTGAAGGTATCGTACAATCATAATTTATGAATAGTATTACGTCATAAAGAAATTTAAAAACGAATAATAAAGATCGAGACTGAATTTCTCAAAACTGTCAAATTACTTAAATTTGTAAATTTTAAAATTAGACAAATAGACAAAGCAAAAAATTTTCAGGAAAGAATATTAAAAATCTATATTAAACTAATATATAATGCGTAACAATATATATATAATCTATATTTGTTCTCTAAATTAGTAAAAAGCTCATGTCAAATTTCTAGTTTTGCAACTACACCGTTTTTCAAAATGTATAATACGTTTTGTTATATCATTGGTATTAGATATTGCATAAATTATTTTCTATAGTTAATAACTTTCTTCATCATTCCTATTACTGTTTCTTCATCAACGTTTATGTAATTGCGTGACTCACCAAAGGAAAAAATATCCATGCAGACAATAGAAATATTGGTAATTTATTATACACAAACTCCTTTCTTTTTCAATTGTATATCCGTGATCACGCATAACATAAGATACAAAAACTATACTACCAATCATTTTTGTGATAACAAACACTAATTAGATTATATTAATCCAAGGATTATGGTTGTTCAATTACGATAATACCTTCAGTCACATGAAACCAATACACATTGTGGTTTTTGTACCGAGCTATTTCTTATAAATATTAGTCTGAAGCGATGTATACGTAATTAATTGAGCAATGATACACTTAATTTCGGTATCAAGATGAAAAAATTCTCATGTTTCGCATCCTTAGAGAAACTATTTGAAATATTTAACCTCATATTATTCATCTGAACTCTCTCTCATATATTCTAAATATTAATCTTACCATAAGTATTATGAAACTAAAATGTATAAAATTATTCCCCATTTTGTATTTATTGTAATAAGAATCCTTTTTGACTATACACTAAAGTATAATCAGTTAATTAATCCATTTTTTTTGTATGTGGCAACTATTTTTATTACACAAATTTTTTCACTAAAAAATCCAATCACTTTTTAAAATTTCCATAAATAAAATGTATTTTTCATGCAGTCGTCACATATGTCTTCCTTTTTATATATCTACAGAAAACTGTATTGATTTTTAAAAAATATCATTCATATGTCGGCTTAAAAAGCAATAAACATTAATATAGGTAGTTTGTTATTGAGATTTTAAGAAAATCGCGTAGCATATAGGTCAGATAATTCTTTAGGAAACTTTTTAGGTCCGCCTTTGGAATTATAACATTTTCTAAAATATATCGGAATTTAATCAAATTAAATAACTAATGATCAATTCATTCACTCTTTTCAAAATATACCTCACGTTTGCATAAAACTTTACAGAAAAAACACAACAGAAAAAAAAACTTCCAAAAACCGACGAATTATAAAACGTATAAGTTATAGTTTCATTAATTATCTACGACATTGCACTTTTCATTGAATTATTACTCTCATAACATCGAATTTTCGAAAATTCTCTACTCAGCAATTTATTATTAAGCAACATTAAATGCATAATCTTTGCAAAAGCCTTTTTTTTTTTTTTTTTTTTTTTTTGTAAAAACGAGTGATAAAATGAATCAAATACGATGTACAAAATTCGTAAATATCGTGTACTTGATATTTCAATAGAAAATTATTATTTTTTTTAAAAAATTGTATTGTACGAGGTAAAGAGCCCTTCATTTTTTAAATGATAATCTTATCAAAAAGAAGTTAGTATATTCTTGAATTTGCTCATAATGTTTAATATAGATGCAAAAAAATCACAAAGAAATTTTAAGAGATATTCTTTGTATTTGTTCATTCCCTCATTATATTTGCTAACGAATTATGGTGATTAAAAATATTGACACTGTTCATATTTCTGACTTTGTTTTCTAATCGGAAATATGAAAAGTTTTTTAAACTGCCAATTCAATCACGTATGCGTTAAGTATTGTGTGATCGAAAATTTCCTTGTAATATTTATTCATTAGTACCCTTCTGTAATTGAATATTAATGAATATCAATAAATTTTAAGGCAATGGGCGAAACGTTCTAATGAATGCCAAGCGTAAAATCGATTTAGTTTTTGCATGAAGATAATCTCCTGTTCCCCTAAAATAATGGCATCTGTAGGATGAAGGAATACTCTGTGTATTTCCTTGTCTTTTTCAGCAACGTAACTGTCTTCTTTTTGAGTTGGAGGATTTGATTGACAAATGAACCTTTGGATCAGTGAGTAAAAGCGAAATTTAAAATTTAAATAACTCAGATTTTTTTTTTTTATTCCAGCTGAATTCTCCCAATTCAATTAATTTTCCTAGAAAGAATAAACTTTGTAAATTTGACTTTTTAGTGCCTAATCTAAACCACTTACACAACTAGTTCTTTTTTTATGTTTAAAAAATTTCGTAATGATACCACAGAATTAAAGTAATATAGCTATCCATAGGAGGAAAGTGGTTCACTCACTCATTCATCAAAAGATTTCCGGAACTATTAGACATGCATACATTAAATTTAACAAACACATTTCCATAGTGGAGTAGGAATCCGCTAAGAACAGATTTTGTAGAAATTTACTCCAAAAGAGGGATTGCGGGGGCGTTATAGATAAAAATAATCCCATTTTTGAGCTACTTCATTTACAGACTTAGTATTTAACAAACATGTTTTACTGTTGAACAAAAATCTGCTAAAAACGGGTTTTGTGTAAATCGACTTCCAATAAGAACACAAATGTGTAATAAATAAAAAAAAATTCTGTTTTCTGGACTATTAGCTATTAGACTCACAGACTAGAAATTTGTCAGCTATGTTTTGTTGCTGTTGTTATTAATTAGAGATCCGCTAAGAGCGTATTTTGTGGCAAAGTATTAGAGGATGAAAATCACGAATATGCTTCCATTTTAGAAATTCCTGTTCTTCTTAAACGAAGAGACAAGAGGGCTATAAAAATGTTTTTCAATACAACCCAAAGCTTAATGCTAGGACTTCAATATCAATAACTTAGAAACAACATACAATCATACAACATACCCAGCGAACTGGGTTGACGTGTTGATATTAAGAAGGGAAAATTTATAAAAGTAGAGAAAGCCCGTGCAACGCCGGGCCATGCAGCTAGTAGCTATTTATAAGCCGTAAAATTCGGCGCATGACGCGCACTTTTACTTTCAAGCTTCATTTTTTAATTTTATGTATATTCTCAGTACAACGCGCATCCCGTTTTTACAATGAAAACTGAAACGTATATGTGCAATGTTCTTATGTTTTGAACTCATTTATTCGAAGTATTATCCCAGGTTTTTGCAAAACAGCATACTTCCAGAGGTACAAACCTTCAAATTCATAAGGTATGTTATTTCTTTTAAATAAACAGTATTTCGATCTATGCAGAAACCTTATTATTTTTTTATGCTTATCTCTTTTTTTATTTTATTTGTGAAGCTATCATTCTTATACTCGACTTGTAACGCGCACCCGTAAATTTCGGTTTTATTTTTCGTGTTAAAAGTGCACGTACTCCATATTTTACGCTAAATTGAAATGTTAATAATCTATTTTTCCCCCATAGGCACAAAAATGTTATGAAATATATTGTCTGGCACACCTAATTTCCTTAAATCTGACCAATACTTTCTGGGAAACAGTCTCAAAATGGATGACATGTGCGAGCCCTCTCTTCTCTCTCTCATTTGCCAAGTCTTAGCGACTATAAATTCTCATTTTATTCGAGAAGTTTATTCTGAATTTCTTAAAATACAGGTATTGATCAATCTGATAACCACGTTTCCTCGATCGGTTTCTTTTTTTCATCTGTAGGAAATCCTGCTAAAAAACACGAATGCAGAATTCGATGATACGAGTTTATGTGGACTTGTTGGAAGTTTGTCTTGTCTTCTATTTCATATCTCGTGAGCGAAATTTCCTTAAGAAAGTCATTTTCATGCAAAATGGAGTGTTTCTTCGCATTGGATCTTCATTTTCAGCCGTTATTCGATGGTGCAAAGGTGTATTTGAAGAACAAAACCGTGCAACATGTGTGAAATACGACATAAAGCACTGGTATTATTCCCCCGGCGCAAAAAGGAAACATGCAATATTCAAGATGTATATTGAATTCATTTTCCTGTCAAGAGCCATCTCTTTGAATGGGGCTCTTTGACTGTGCAAGCATTTGTATTTTGTGTTGAATAAAGAAATATATATATATATATTAGATATTTTACGTTACAAAAAACCCTACGTTATAATCGATTAATAATGATTGTCAGCTGGATAGTGAGATGTATAATAATATTTTTCATAACATATATTTCATATATTCTTTTCATGTATTTATAACATTTTATAATAATAGTTTCTTTTCATATAGTGTCCATATCTTCAGGAACGTCTTAAGACTTATTAAGACCCTGGGCCCCTTCGCAAAAGTGAGCCTTGGGCCCCTACACAAATACAGGTCCTATCTATGACCCTTAAAAACAGACAGTTCATAGCATACGTTATCAAATACTCATACAAACAATAACCCCAAAACAAATGAATGTGCATGACTTACAATCGCACAAACCGGCTCGATCGACTGCAGAGTTTTGACTGAATGAGTAATGAGATGTTGCATGGTGGTAGGCCTATTCCTGTACATGGACGAAGGTCATCACTTGTAGAAGAATGACATATCGTCCGGAATTTCGAGTTTTTTTTGGAGAATACAACTGGAAATAACATTTGACCGTTGAAATTATTCGAATTATGATCTTAAAGAGAATGAGTCGAGAACGAGACAAGGTTCTCATTATGTCCGATGCCCTGGACTCTGGTCCAATTGGCCCGTGCCTTAAGACGTCCCTGCATACCTTATTTACGAATCTCAGTTCAATTGGCTTTTCGATCAGTTGACTGTTCATCTCACAAAGTATAAAGCAGTTCTATTATTCCTGATTTATTAAGAGGGTGTAGTTTTTTTTTATCTAATATGTTTTTTTTCCGTAATGTAATTTACAATTGTTTTCCCGAAGATAATGGAAAGGTTAATTCGTGTCCATCTATTGCTTTGAGGATTGTTTTTGAACTTACCATAAGGTAAAGTATAACATATTCAGTACAATGACTTAATACTTCAATTCCTTATTCGGCCTAGAATCCAGTTCTAATGTGAAATTTGGAATAGAAAGAGAGCGAGAGCGAACTGTATTTCACAACTAATATTTTATTACCATTTACTATAGGCGTTATTTTATCATTTTGTTTCTATGACAGGATCACCTTCCACTATTAGTAAGGAATTTTTTTCGCTTTACATTCAATTTATAAAATGTTCCATTTGTAATGTTATTTAAATATTTTAGTAGTGAGACTGAGAAACAAGATAATTCCAGAAAAAATTATTAGGGATTAGTACATCCCTTTTGTGCCATATCGCAGAAATTGTTAATTTGTTTTTAATTTATTATAGTTCACTACACTCAATTATAAGGCCTTATCCTATGATTTTTTTTACTATTTGTTACATTAGAACCTTCAGAACCGTTAAGAAGCATTACTTTTAGAAAACAATAACACGTCATATTAAAATTCTTATACCATTCTTAAGCTTCATTTTTATAATCACTAAAAGACGTATACATTATTTTATATAACATTAACTATTAGCAAAAGTCTACTTATAAGTATATCAACCTAGATCATCCGATTTATCGTTGGCAACGGGAAATTTTGTTGCATCTATAAAACCTTATGTCTAAAACTAGAATCTTGACAGCTGTTTTTACATTTTTACAATTGTTTTCCTCAAGAGATAGTGGAAAGAGTTAATTCATGTCCATCTACTGCTTTGAGGATTGTTTTTCTACTTATCGTAAATTAAAGTACAGCATATTCAAAGCAATGACTTCATTGAAGTTTAAAAACGTTAAATATGCAACATAAAAAAATAAAAAAAAGAAAAAATTTAAAAAAACATTTTTTTTTTCGTTCTAAAATTTAATGGCGGTATTTCATTTTAAGAAAAGTATTTATTTTTTTATTACAAGGCAGATCTATGGTAGTACGGTTCACAAATAAAAATGCAGTATAGGTTTCTGAAATAATTTGTTGGGATTACTATTGGAGATTACACCACTGTGTTGTTTTATAATAAAATCCGAAAGTACTTTTTTAAAAAATTTTCTTAGGGTGAATTTAAAATTATTTATTTCACCTCAGATATTTTTTATAATGGTGCTGGCTTAGAGAGGCAAAAAACTTTATATTTCGATACCCCTCCTTAAAAAAATGAGGTGCATACAAAAAATGCATTTAAAAAAATAAGGATTATTTTTAATACAAAATTTTAAATTTTCTTCAATTGATATTTTGAACCGAAAGATGGATCTATCTAATACAAACATATAACTGTGAGACGGAGCAAATGCTACAATATTTTATGATATACTCGTAAAAAAGTCAATTTCGATTTTTGATCCAATTAAATGTATGCCTAGATTAAAAATTTTAAAAATGAATTTAATATTGAATAATTTAATGTTTAGAGTTTTCTCCTTGAAAATATTCTAGATAAAAGTTATTTTGATTCAAACATGTTGAATCGTATAAAACTTTTATATTTTTTAAAAATTATAATTGATTCTGGAAAATAAAACTTTTTTAAAATGTGCCGAATTGTCTTTGAATTTAAAAAAATTGCTCTCTTCCATTTGACTTTTATATTGTTTGATTTTCAAGTTGAATTTTTATCATTAATAATGTAACCTTATTTGAGCCGCTTTATATTAATACTAATCATTCAAATATTTTTCTTTCTATCTGTGAAATAAGCTTATAAATCTACAGATTAAATTACAACTATATATATATATATATATATATCCGTTTTCCTCATATTTTAAAAATTAATTCTGTTTATTTCCATCAACAGTTTCTAAATAATTACAAGGCTCAATATCAAGAAAGTATCAAATTATAGAATTTTAGAATATTAATTATAATTAGAATAAACTGTTCTTTGAAGTAAGTAAAAAAAAGATGTTTATCATTAAATAAGTATCGAGAATTTTAGCAATATTTTATAAATGAACCACTTTGTATTTTTAAAATTTCTAGAAAGAGAATGTGTAGTAGGATTCTCTCCTCTCTCTTTCTCTCACCATAAATATACATGCAAGCTCACGTATGTGGAGAAAATCAATTAAAATGAATGTTATTAACACACATTTTAATGTATATATTTATATATAATATATTAAATAAAAATGTATTTATTTATATTTATATTAATATAAAATCTCATTAATGTTATAAGCTGTATATTTTCGAATTTAAGCCGCTTCGTAAACAAACCAAAAAGGCCTTTTTTCTTCAAAAATTTAACCAAAATTCTAAATTTACATATAAGCCGAATTGAAAAATAATGCTTGTAATTTTCCAGAGTGAAGACGAGGGCTAAAATGTTCTTAAATGGATGGAATATTTTCCAATTGAATTTCTTTAAAGTAAAACACCAGAGGCCAATGACGATAGTTTTGTTTCTGGGGATCCTATCAAAATCTAACCTAGTTGTTCAGTTTATTTATCTTGTCGCTGTTCTAATCATAATTTTTGTGCCATTCTTTTTAAAGTGGTGGAGGGAGGAATTCATATACGGCATGTGATCGTCGACCTATGTTTCATGTCCTGGGGGAAAATCCGCTGCATGAATATCATTTTTCTGGACAAACATTCCAATGAGTGAATGCGAATTTTACGGACTATTCGGAAACTCGGACACCTATTTTGCAGTATTTATACCATTTTTTTTTTTAAGAATAACAGTTTTATACATTAAGTCCATTGTTGAACGGACTCTTCAAAAAAAAAAAAAATGGTGAGATTCTTCTTGTTCAACTTTTGTTTTATTTAAATCTGGCAACTGAAATATGAACACGAATAAAATTACGAAATTCTCACATCCGTCATTTTTAAGGAAATTCCATCGGTTTTCTTTTTGTTCCAACAAGAATGATGAGATCAAAATGATACGCATTCCAGAGAAATAATTAATATATTTTTAAAAACTTTCTAGTCCCTCTGAAAATTAATCTTCCGCCTTCGAAACAAAAAACAATAAGTAACAAAAAAAATTCTGAAACTGTTCCTCTGTACTTCAATTCCTAAATAATCGATGAGACGATACTTCAAACTGCTCAGAGCGTGTAGCCACTGTATAATTACGCAAAGCAACAACACAAAAAGAACCTTAGAAATTTTTTACTAAAAAAAAAACTTTTTGTCGTCCCTGTTTAGTATTCCATTCATGCAAAGGATACTGTTCAGAAGCAGAAAGGGAAGCCACACCATTATGCTAATGATTTTCAAGAAATTCCAGGGTGTGTCTCTCGAAATAGCCGATGCTGTGCTAAAGGGGGCGCGACTTTCAGATAAGGATTAAAGGTGGAAAAATAGAGAATAGTACCGTCCCCAAACCCCTATTTTACTCGTAACAGCTCTCGCTTCTGCTCCACCGAATTCAGAAAACGAGGTGTGATTTATTGTGCTTGCATAATTAAAGGAAGAAAGGGGCTACCGTATAACTTTTAGACATTTGGGGGACGTCGTCAGAGATCTGTGTATGCATGTTTTATAGCTGAAGTGAAAAATCACTACCCAGGAGACAAACTACTTTTGGAATGATGATACTAATTTAGTAAAATTATATATATATATTTACTTTCAATTTAAAATCAGCTGTACTAAGTGCTTTCAAAATAATAGATTTCAAAAGAAATTCTTAATGTCTATTACTAATCAAGTTTCATATCTTAAATTTTATTATACAGTCGACTCTCAATAATTCGAGGTTGGAGGGACCAATGAAAAACTTCGAATTATCAAGAGGTTAGAAAAAATTCCCAAAATACACGAAGGGAAATTTTTTTCCTAACACATATAAATTTGAAACTATGTAATAAAACAACAATTGTGTACATATGTATAAAATCATTTTAAAGTGTTTTTAAAAAGTACGTATAAAACGGTATAAATATTTTACAGAATTTAAAAGTCCTGTACTAAGAATATATTCAATACATACATACACAATTCTACATATCTCTTCTTCACAATAGCGAACCATCCTTTCTGAGCACATGTGTAGCAAGGCAACGTGTTAAACGAAAGAAATGGACGGCTCACAATAGGTGCGATTTGTCTATTGTCCACTTAAAGAAATGAAAACTATGAAAGTGTCTTTTCGCCTGAGGAATCAGTAAACACTAAGAAGGGGTAGCAGACAAATGGTCTTCAAAAAGGCTACGTTACAGGGAAGACACGCAGAGACAACACAAAGCAAAACTTGTAAGCTCCAACCTGTTTATTACAGGACTGCAGATGACAGTAAGTGCTCGAATTGTCGAGAGTTTTATAAAATAACTTCGAATTATATATTGCGTGTTGTTGTCTGACCAGCCACAGATTTTACTTCGAATTATTGAGTGTACCAAAACGTATTATTTTAGTTCGAAATATTAAGAGTTTTTCTAGGGACTGAGCATATACTTCGAATAATCGAGAGGATCGTATTATCAAAGGTTTGAATTATCGAGAGTCCACTGTATCTGGTTTATTTACAAGAACTTCAAATCAGCAGTTTTGCTGTTAAAGGGAAACTTTTTGCACAGGAATTTTACATCGAATAAGAAATTAATCACCACATTAATTATATAAAACGCATATTAGCGAAACCAAGTAATAAAAGAAGAAAGAACTACAGTATTTTTACACTTTTTTTTCACGTGGAACAAGTGATAAAAAATCGAAATATCTTTTTACTGTTTTCTTTCTTTTCACAAAGCTCTAACATTTAATCTCTTACGAAAATATCTATAATAGATTTAATCCTGCAGCAAAAAAATCAGTTTTTATCTAACTAACATTACATTTATACTCTAACCACTCAGATGTAATCGCCATTTTGGGATATAGACCTGTGTAGGCAGATAATTTTAGACAGTGCGAACATTTAAATCCGTTTATTCCTAACTATTGAACTATTTCTAAACATCTTAGCATAAAGAGTCCAATATCAAGATTGTTTCCTATCTTAGATTTCTAACTACATCTCCCTTTCGTTTTGAATGGAGGAAAATAGTTACGTTCAAGATCTGATCACACCCAGTTTTAGAAATCTTGTACAGAACAATTACCTCTGTGTGTGTGCTTCACCAAAATTCATATTACTTTCTTTACTAACGAAGCAGTTAGTAACTTTAGTTTTAAGTCATTGAGCATCTGTGTGGCATTTTTATAAGCATGTTTTCGTGGTCGTGGTAGCCTAGTGGTCAAGGTAACGGACTCGTGGCTGAGTTCAAGCCTAGTACCACTGAAGACCTGCTGTGCAGAGGAAGCCAATATACGAAAAATATGTCTCGGCTCTAACTTCCTCCCGTTGGTATGGTGGGGAAATTAGGAGAGGGAGTGCCAACTCAGGTGCCTTTCTCGTCACTTGACCATAGTTCAAAATTACGAGATCAGTCGCCAAAAGTCCTCGTGTAGCTGAATAGTGATACGTGAATATTCACTTACTTAAGCAAAATTTAAAAAGTACAATTTATTTTTTGAGAAAATCCACCAATTTCGGTCAGGGCCTACAAATTAATTGCTAACAATTCCGTAATTAAAAAAAAGGCAAATGTTAAAACGTGCCTTTACCAAATTGTGTCACAATAATTATAATATTCTGAAAAATTTTGCAATAATATTTCAACTAATAAAACTCTAAGCAATTCTTCATAAACTTAAAATAATTTCTGATTACCTCTTCAAAAATGTAATATTTCATTTCCTTTTTCTTTCTTTTACCCATTGTTGCTCAGACTCTAGTATCATTTGCATTATAATCAAATGATTTAACTTTTTTTGGTCTGAAAATTTCCTCCAAGAACAGAATTGAACTTAACCCATTCTGCTTGAAATCCATTTAAATCTCTTAATGATATATCATAGGGTATCGTAAACAACTATAAAGGGAAAATGAAATTTAAAATTATTTTTAAGCAGAAGAAATAAAAATTAATAATTGATTTAATATCTAAATCAAATATCTGAATCGAAACTCCTCGTTAAAACTGATCGATTTTACAGAAAATATCGTACATAAATTGACAGTGAGGAAGACTAGCTTAATGTGTTCTAGATAATATATTCAAAATTAAATCAGTGATAAAATCTTAAGCGTCATAAGAATGACTTACCCTATTCTAAAACACAAGCGCGGATTATAATTTAAAATTAAGGGATAATAACAAAAATATTAATGGCTGAAAAGCTGACATTAAATTCTATAAATATTTTTTAAAAAATCAAGACGTGTAAAAAGACGAATTAACATTTATACAAATTCAAGGAATTCTGTTCGAAATGCAAAAGAATTACGGTTCCCATGTTTTCTCTTTTAAACAAAGATTTGATCACAATTTTTTTAAATCATATTATTTTGAAACATATTTAATGTATCAAGTGTGGAAAATCTCTGTAAAATTTATATATTGAAATTCAGACTCTGCAAAATAATTTTAGCAAATGATAATTTTCCACATGAACAGTATTTATAATACAATTACAAATATTTTCCTGAAAAATATACATGGAGTTATAAAGAAAGCATTTTTTTTTTTTAGTATAGAAAATATAAATCTTTATAATTTTAGCAATTTATCATCCTTCTAATTCCTTTTCCTGTTTTCCATTGCGTTATATGAGATAAGAAAATAATTACGCATGCTAAAATAACTTGAAATTCCATACTCTTTTCAACTTTCGCATATTTATAAATGCATTTTGAGACAAGTATTTATCGCAGGTAATAATCAATAGATTTGTGACAATCGTTATTCATTACAGTTTTGCAACAATTCCTAAATCTTTTGATCCAGTTTTAATGGAAAAATGTATTTGATTAAATGATTTTTCAAAAATGATTCAGTAATTTCGCTAAGGAGCACAGAAGTTTTAAAATAATCTTTTTATGCTCAATCAAATTTCATGGAGCACAAATGTTTAATTTACTTTCCTTGGTCTTTAATAAAGAGTCTTACCTTTTAAAATTTTGAATATAATCTGTAATGAGAATAAATATGCGGAATATTAATACTGTGAATTATCAGAAGTTAAAGTACAGTCCACATTATAGTAATAAAGAATATTATTCAAAACTATGTTCTACAAATATTTCTTATTGTTAAATATTGTAAATGTTCTAATTTTTTATCCTGTTAAATTAATATAATAATTTTTTTGAGATAAAAGAGGGAAAATATTATTAAGTAAGTATTATTCACTTTACAGAAAAGATTAAAAATACCTTCGAGTCCAAAATATCTTGTTATCATTTACGTTTTTAACGCAACTGATTTTATTCATTTGTTTTAGGGGGCGGGGGAGGAGAAATGTTTTACTTCATATAAAAATATCTTTGTAATATTTTTTAAACGTCGTGATAATTATTTAAAGGATAAATTAAAAAAATGAAAATATTTAAAAATTAGTATTGTCAAATTCTTTAATCGATTAAGAATGCAACTGATTTTTAACCCACGTATACAGACTAGTTGAGGATTTTGATTGAGATTCTAAAATAGTTTGAATAAGGTACGATATACTTATCAAAAGAATTCATTCTTAAATTCGTATGACGAAAAATTATTTAAACAAAGAGCAAGCATAAAAAATAACAAGAAAAGATAGGGATTCAAATCTATTGAGCATTACAATTTTTTTAATTAATATACTAAATAGGTACAAAAATATTTGTCCATTTTAAATGAAAAATAAAATTTTAATATAATAAATATAATGCAAAAGAGTTTTTTTTTATAACATAGAAAAATGCAGTGCAATTTTTCCCACCATTATATTTCCTTTCATGTCTTGTGCATCATACTATAATGACACGAATTACAAAAATTGTCAAATTCACAGGAAAAATTGAGGGAAAAACTATGATCAAGTATCTATCATTAGCAATAAAAATTATTCAAATCCAACTATTTTTCAATCATCAAGTGTAGCTTTCTAGTAAAAGTGATATAGGGACTTTCGATAGTTTTTTGTTCAAATGGCGTGGACTTTTGTTTTTTATTCAGAATGTTATTCGACTCAAATTTTGTTTAAAAGCAATAAAATTTTAAAATTTATCTTCTTATTGTGTAATAAAAAATTTTACTCATGAGTTTTAATTGTTGCGAAAACTTCTTCAAAAAACTCACAGTTAAAATTTCTATTTCGAGCATTTTTGTTAAAAAAAGAAGAAAGAAAGAAAAGAAAAAGAAAAGAGAGAGAAATTAACATCAAAAGATTTCCGATTGATTTTTTCTTCTCTATCTCTGTGCTTTAATTAAAAACTACTCCAATTCTTAATTTTATGTTTAAAAGTATGAGTAAAAATATCATCAAAACATTATTTGGAATGTTAATAAAAATGCCATAAGTTTTGAGCGATTCAAAAAATGATGCATATATTACTAACCAATTTTTCCTGTGTTATGAATATACATTAAAAATTATTTATATTGATTAGATGAAGGTCGAACAAAATTTAATTTGGGGAAAGGGGGCATTTTATGTCTCTTTTACTTTTTAAGGAAATTTAAGTATGTACTCTCTCTCTCTCTCTAACTAAAAGTTTGTTAAAACTCTCACAGCCGATTGAAAGATTTATGAACATAGAAAAAATTACAGCGAAATGGATCTCTTTATTTTTTATTTTTTGGTTTATATTCAGGTTAAACAAAGCTTAAGAAAACAGGATTGAATTCAAATCACATTTATCTTTTAAAGCAAAAAAAGAAAATAATCATTCTCATACATAATTATAGCTAATCAAAAAGCATCTCCTAACTATTCTAAGAACATGTAATCAGCGTGACAGAAAGTGAAAAGTGTTTACTTTAATTTTTCTCCCATTACATTAGTTATGATAGGAACTTCTAACGCTTTCATTTATTTAGTTCATTTTAGTACTGGACATTTTTAAACACTACTTTTACGTTTCATATGAAAGATGAATGACATTGTTTTTGAAATTCAATCTATCTAATTTTTGTGAACGCTTTGAGGAAAAAAAGTTCTTTATAATTTAGTTTATATTTTAGTATTATTCTCTGTGTTAGTTGCCTTAACATGCCTTCAACTTCAATTTTTTTTTCCTCTTTTAAAATTAATTCATCATCTTATAAAGAGGATGAAATCTATAATTTTTTATACAATAGAATAAATATGTTCTATTAGTTTTTAAGGATATAATGGAAAATTATGCAATGTTTAAAACAATACAATTATGCAATGATAACCCAAAATCCTTTTTTAAAAAACCTGGTTTTGTTTTAACTTTCATTTTATTGCCTTTTTAACTACTATTATTAATTTCAGAAACTGAAAAAATAAATTATTATTATTATTATATATATATATTTATACTAAATATAAATACGACATATATACACTACATATGCAGTATACATATTTTATATGTATATATGTATGTGTGGGGAGGGAGAGTTATAAATAGTTTAAAAGTAAGAAATTTTAGTGGCTTGAGAGAGATTGCTTTTATTTTTTTTTATTTTTTTTTTTTGAGTTAATGTACAAAGATCCACTCAAATTATTAGTTAAAAATAATGTTATCTCAATTTTTTGTTAAAATATGTCTTAAAAGTTTCTTTTAATTGAGAACAGACTATTTTATCTTTAAAATATATTGTCCTAAGTCATCGAAGATTCTTTTCCATTATTTACATACATAATTTAGCTATAGCTAAACAAATTATTTTATGTATTCGTTATATTTATTCCAGAGGAATGTTTGAAAATGAGAAATATGAATAATTGATCTTGTAACGTATCTTTAGATACAATATGAAACTTCCTGCATAACTTGATATCAGAAAACATTGTGTCATTTTCAGTCATTTAATTATGTAAAGTCACAATTAAGGCATTTTTAAAAATCTCAGATTTTTTTACATAAATATTCCTTTTTTAAGTACATTATACTTCAAACGCTAATATACATACATTTTACAAACTAAATATTACTTTATACACATGAATTTATAGGAATGAATAATCCAATATCTGTAATATACATACATTTATAGAACCAATACTTTCTTTATATACATGAATTTATATAAACAAGTTAAAAATTACATAAATGGTACTCTTTAAAGGAACACTAAAATTAATACAGATTTTTGCGGCAATGACATAGTTTCTAAAATAAGTGAAAAATTTTAACTGCTTTTTAAGATAAATTTTGCAATTAATAAACCTTAGAGTCATTCGTACATTTTATTAGTCATCTCTTGTCACAAGCTACTTCTTCATATCTGCAATAACATTTTTATCGCTACTATTATTGTAACTGTTATGCTTTTGTAAAATTCTTAATAATAAGTATCCCAACATCAATTATTAATACTTAATTCTTGTTATTAAAGAGGGGAAATCCTTCAAGGAACAATCACACTAAAAAAGTTATTTTTATAAAATAATTTTCTTGATTTGAAGAAATGAATATCCCTCTCCCTTTTAAAAATAAAAAGTGTATTATAATTCATTATACAAGTATTGTAAGAATGCAGCGGAAATCAAGGGATCTTTTACAATTTAAAAATAATATTGACATTAAAATAAACAATTCCCCAATAAATAACGCAGCAAATATATCTTAACAACTCTACAAAAAACGCCTTTGTTATGGTGCCAATAACTAAATACCTGTTATTAAATATTAGAGCTATTATATGAAACGGTCCTGTGCAATCAAATGTTATTTAGTATAAGAAATTGATCATAAGCGAGTTCTAAATTGCTATAATTTAAGTTGAATCGAATTATTATTACAGTAGTATGCGCTTAATTTCGCCAAAATTGAAAAGGTGAAATATTATCTGAATGGTATTTTAAGTTTTAAGAATTGCTTTGAAACATTAATCGATATATAGTACTTAAAACAAATATCAAAAATAATAAATAAATATCATGAATTTAACCAATTACCATACGCTCATTTAAAATCTCAATGTTATCTATAGTTAATAACTCTGTGAAATAAATGTTACACTTGTATGCAAAAAGTAGCGAATAACATAAACTACATGGTGGAAAACGAAAGGAAAAGAATTAGAAATGAGTAAAAAGTTTAGGATACATGGAGACTTGACATGGAAAATTTTCATGATAGAAATTAGTACTACTATAGAAACATTGTCTTAAAGTTCACTCAGACATTCTTAAAAATCTCAGATAATTAAAGTCTAAATTTAGTGAACGAATTATTGTCTTATATATATGGTAATACCATACAGTTGTCTTATAATAAAGAAGACAGCAGTGACTCAAAATGCAAATCAATCAGTTAAAAATATTTAAACTTTATTAAAATAAAAAAGGTAGTCAGCCAACAGTTCTAGAAAAAATTACTGAAGATTGATTAGACTTATCACAGCTATTGACTTGATTTTAAAAAAGAAAATTTAAAAATAACAATTCCTCTTTTTTAAAGGATTGAGTGTTTCATAAGCAAAATATTAAAAATATTGCCTTTACAAATTTAAAATAAGTAAAATAATTCTTATTTAAAGATGAAATAATGTTTATTTAAGTTATGTATACAGTTTCATTATTACTGTATATAATGTTATATATAATTATCTTAAATCCTCTGTGTAAACAAATGTTTTAAGGAAAATGTCATAAAGATATTTTTAATATCCAATGTCATAGAAATGTAAAGAAATACTCTGAACATTTCAAGAAGCAATTTTTATTAAATCACTTTTTAAAAAAATTCACCAAATAATTTTTAATAAATAAAAATCAAATGAAATTGCTTTATTGATCTTATGCTCATTTTTTAGAAAAAATTTAATGCTTGTTGTATCGCTCCATTTATATTTGTTGCTATTGCGAATACCAATGAGAGAGAAAGAAAACGTACAAAAATAAAATCCTTGACACATGTTGTGGAAAATAACGCTTTTTATTAACTTTTCATTTTAGATTACTGATACTTAATTTATTGAATAGACTAAATGCTTTAGCTCAACCTTTTGATGAAAACAATAAATTGATATTCTAATGTACTTTTCCGTGTCCATTTGATAACTGAGGGATACATTTTTATACCACAAAATCTCAAAGTTGATGGTTCGTTGAACTAGTACACCATCCTTAATTATAAAAAGTGAAATCTAAATAAGTTTGTAAATACCTTTTAAAAATTTCTCTCGATTTTTTCTTGTTGTTTAACTCTTTTTCTAATTTTTTTAATATTAAGATACAATAAATATTTTAAGAAGATTGTTATTGGGGTTCTTTCTCTTTCTTCTTACTCATCTTGTATAAAGAATTTTTACTTCCCCTTTCCATAATTCATAAATTATATTCCTCGGGTAAAAGTTAAAAAAAAAATATTTAATATCGTATGTTTAAATAAATAATTTCATAAGATATTTTCTTCTTTATACATGCATTCATGCAAAGCTCTGGTTAAAGGATATTTACAAAGATTATGATTAGCAAAAGATGGAGAAGAAGGGGCTATGATTGTGAAATTTTTAATTGAGGGTTGTTTGACCGATTCATATTTTAATGGTCACTTACTTTGCGAATATTGTAATCCAAAATACAGGGTAGCGTATCCTCTTTTGCACACTTTCATTTCACTCACATTTTCACGAAGGGCTATCCAAACGTTTTATGTACTGCAAGCATGAAAAACAAACCCGTCCCGAGAGCCAAGAACCAATTCCAGAATGCTATAGCTAGAACGGAAACTGAGACGCATTATGTGCTATGATGTATAAGAATCAGATTTTTAGTACTGAGTCGCCTTCATTTCAGAAACAACATACAATATGCAATGGGTTAGTTGAGAGTGTGTAGCCTATGCATATATGCAGCACCCATATTCCTAATGCACACATGTATTATGCATGCTCTTTTTATATATACAATATTTGCATGCTCTGAGGCGTTAATGAGAATCTTTTGGGACCAAGAAAATGTAGGGGGGAAGTTTTAAAAAAAAGGTGGAAGAGGAAGGGAAAAAATATGTACTTGGCTTTATATTGCTATCATTTTCTATTAATTCCTTCAATGTATTTGTTTAAGACATTGGATAAGTTGAATCCTAAGCGCATTTAAAATGTATTGTATAATGAAGCTTCCCTTTTTTTATGGGAATATTAAAAATCAATTGGCGCTAACACAGGTGTGTTCGTCGTAATCGAAGGCCGTCGAATGCATGACTGAGCTTTATGGGCGTTTTAGGGGGGAGGGTCGGAATGGATCTGATTGCGGCCACCGTCATAATCCACAGAATACGATTGTGCTTACTGTTCCCGGGATGCAAATCTCTGCCGGGATAGGTGTTATAAAAGTTTAAACAGGTTTCCTTTCTTTATTGAATAATGGAGGAACCTTTTTTCTGGAATCTGTGAGAAAACAATGAAGATAAGTTCTTTCATTATTCACGACTTGGAAGGATTAAAAGAGAAACTTCTTATTTTATATAGGGATGAAATTACGCACTTTTTACCAATTGAGTTTGATTAGTACAAAATATTTGGTCGGTATAGTAAGTTGCCTAGTAGGAACCTAAAATGATAATTTCTAATCTTCGCTAATTTCTTAAAATCATTCATATTTAATCTCAATTTGTTTTACGTGGGGTGCCTCACCAAGCTATGTATATTATTTTCCAAATTTTATCAGGAAGATTCCTCTAAAAACGATGTAGATTATTTTAATAATTATTGATTAATTTCCAAGAAAGTTTCTAAAAACTAAAAAATAATAAGAAAAGAAAGGTAGAGTAAAATCTGGCTTTTATTTCTTATATTGTGCTTAATTTACTTGAAAGAATAATCCAAGGATAACAACATAGAACACCCTATTGGAACAATACAACAAAAGATGCTTCGAGGTTGATCGGGAAAAATATTGGGCCAGCTGTTGCATGAATATCTTTTTAAAGAGTTTTTCCAAAGGTAAATGCTAGGAATTAGACAAATAGAAAAAAAAAAGACAGATGACTAAGAAAACAAACATAGCAAAGTATAATGTGAAATTTCCCCACTTTCAATCTTAAATAATTCATCAATGTCAGCAATGACACGTTTAATATATCTGCAATGCAATACAGAGCATATGACATAAATACAAAGTTATACATGGAATCAGGAATTTGTATTTTCCTTAAATATCTTATTTTATTGATGGTTTGTTTCGTTAACTTTTGAAATAGAAACAAGAGTTATTCAGCTTACGAATGTGTTGAACAAGTAAGTTATTTAAAACACATCAAGTCTTTTTAAGTAAAATTATGCAACGATGCACTCTGAATGGTTGAGCAAGACAAGCATTATTCTCAAACATGTTCAAGTGCATTTCAATTCAGACGTCGTAATATTCTTTCGTATTTGGTGTACTGTTAGGGAATCAGAATATAAATAATACACATATTATCATTCTTTTACAAACAGCCTGTGCTTCGTCATTTATTTTACTATAAAGATGTGAAAGTATTACCGTAAACTTTTAAATTTATGAGTGTTTTATCAAGCGGAGGGTTTCGCTTGTACTTATCTGTTTTAATTATTAATGTTCATAATATGTTACAGCTAAAATTGTTCAACGTAACTTTTAAACTTGTCCATAATCAGTATTTTTTACATCATGGCTACATGCACATTCCTATTATTTACAGAATTCTAATTCTATTCGACAACATATTTATTTGCACACTGTTTATGTGTTACAACACTTTAATTTGCAAAATTAAAGCTATATTTTATGTAAATATGTGACAAGTACCAGTAGCAATTATCTTGGAATAATCAACAATTTAAAAAAGGACAGAATAATTTTTGTGTTTCTGTTCGCTTTTAAATAGCATACATCGCAATTTAAAATTTAATAAACTAGAAAACAATCACTTTTATGTAAGTTTCTTTGTTGCCTTTAAAATAAATTTTGTAAAACAACATTGCGGTACTTATATATATGGAAAAAATATTTGTTTTAAGTATATTCCTAGTTTTTCTTAAATAATATGATCACCTTGCTGAACATTTAAAAGTTTGTTATGCAAAGGTAGTTATGTCATTGCTCCTTTTAAGAAACTGTAAAACACACACGCATATACATATTGTGTGTGTGTTGTGCATGCTTATATATAAATATATATATTTATATATTGTACATTCGGTAAAGTAGATTTCGATTTATTTTTTCTGGGTATCTTTTTTTAGTATATTGAACATATTAATCTTCCAAAGTTATGATTATTATCCTTAATATTAATGAAGGGGCTAATTCTTGCTCTTATTTTCCCCTTGAAGTCTAGTAGTACGGGCAAATCACGGGTGATTGTCATTTGAAGGTTAGTTGGTCTAAGAACAATGTTTTTAAACCTGCAACCTTAGCCTAAAAAATTTGGCTGTCTTATTTTTGACCTACACTTTTTGTTTTGCTTTTTTAGATTTACAGTAATAACGAAGAAACTTTAAAGCTAATGATTTTCAAAATTTTAATTTTTATTGTGAAGATTTTTAAGTAATTCTAACTTGAATTTCTTTAAATAAAAATACGAATTGATTTAATGTAATTCACTACGAGACATTGATAATTCAACAGCAAGAAGTGACCAGAAAATTATGCAAATTTCAAGATTGATGAACTCTTGCAAAGAATGCAAATTATACGAAGTGCGTATCTCTACGCCTCATACTGAGATGATTTAAGGAAAAGAACCTGCAGATTGGGCAATATCTGGGCCATTAAATCTTCCAGGAAAATCTTTTCTTGTCTCAGAGGACACATGAAACATCAGAGAATACCAGGTAGCTCTTAAAGGTGGGCAGTTCCAGCAGGCAGACGATATTACTAGGGACATGGTGATTGGAGAGCAAGTTGGTTCAGACTCAACTGACATTCATTTGGATGCATCCACTTGAACCAACTGTGATAAAAATGGTTAAAATTAGGAAATGTGTCAATTTGAAAGGTGCTGGTGCGGCCAAAAAGTGACATCAGCTCGTGTAAATCAACGCACCCGCAGACTACCAGTAGTACTCGTACAAGTCAATTTTGCAGCATGACACTCTTTGAGTTCCCATAATCTTTACAAGAGAAATAGTTGCTCTCTTGGTCTGCACTTATGATTTAACTATAGAAAATTGTCATCACCCCACACCGCAAAAGATTCCGTTTGCAATAATGCTGGGTTAGAGCGACGGAATGTCAAAGAGTTGCGTTCTCGTACAATAGCGTGTTAAATCTAGTTCAGAGTTCTATGGGGGTCCAATGTGTGAAGAATGTACTTTAGCCGATAACATTCCTCTTCCTTTGGTGAAGGGGATGATTATAACGCCTGATCGCATACTATTCGCATCAGTTAACGTATTCTACAAGGCATACAAAAGTTTCCACAATTATTTCCCCGTGATCTCCCTAATCGAATACATTTGGGATCTAACTGGACTCGGCTTGCATGCTCTAACACCTCCATGTTAGGAAGAACTTTGGCAAATGAAGAGAAAGCAATAGAATGTTTCTCTCCGGTTATCGTCCGTACACACTTTAATTCTGTACTTAGACGTATTCCTTTGAATCTCGCCGTCCGCGGCGGTTCTACCAAGTACTGAACTGACTTTGTTCTCGCATTTTGTTATGAATATCATTTCAAAATAAACATCGGTTATAGTTCCCTACTGTCACTGAGTTAGCAGAGTTCCTTCACTTCCTGGTTCCTCCTTCTAAATATTGACTCTTTTCAATTCCATATTGTGTATTTTATTAATATGAAATGGCTGTAGATTTTATGGTAAAATATCCATGCTTCTTGGAATGCTTTCTTTTCTATTGATTTATATGCATAATCACATTTTAATTTGAAAGCTACATATATGTATCTAGATTAGGAATTACTAAACGAATATTACCATCTGTAGTCTGTTCATAAACGCGCCAAAATGTGTTAGCACAGTTCCAAAGAATATCTATACAAGCATAGGTTGTTTTTTTAGGAGGAGGGGGAACATATACACACATTAAATATATGAACAATTGGAAAGAAAAAGTTGATCCCAGAGAACGTTCTATTTATACTTTAAAAAGATTTCTTGGTGAGGTAACAAAGCTGTACTATTAACTTTCGCCTTTTACAGCAAATTTTGTATACATCAGACTCCTCCAATACATAATAAATGTTTGTGTTTACGGATTTCTAGCGTTGCCTGCTGATTTGCTATAACACACTTCTACCACTACAATCTTTTACTACTACAAATTGATCATTTGCAATTCTTTAAAAAATGAGAAACGGTATTGTGTAAAATAAATAAACGGATAAACAACGTACTACAAACTGGGAGACAGTAAATAAACCAGGTCATATTTAACGGTTTGCATAATTGGAAAGAAGGGACTAATCTTTAGGGACGATCCGGATTTAGCAGACGATCACTTGTTAGATCTCTCGACCTCCGTGTTAGGTTTAATTCAATTTATAACTCCTCTTTAACCTCTCCGACTTAAGGGGGGGGGAGAAAAGTGTATAATTCAAGAAGGGGGACGAATGGCAGTTATCGTGACCAAAAGAACTGCAAAAGATTTCGTTTCGAACACCCCAAGGTGAAGGAAAACTCACAAAACTGATACAAGCATGCGTGACTCGTCTGAATTTAAGAGAATCGTTTGCAGCGGTGCCGCCTCGTAAAATACGAGAAACTGGATGGGGGGATAGAGGAAGAACAGCAGAAAAAAACATGCCACCCTGAAAATGAAAAAAAAAAAGATTTTTTTTTACCCTTATTTCAATACAAGATGCATTGTATTATGGCATTGTACCGTATTTCCAAGCGATTGTATGTAAATTTTGGATGACATAGGGAATGTGCATCCACATGTATAGCGTCCATAAGAATGTGAGAAATTCTGTTGCATATTAAGAATTAGATTTCTCTATGAAAAATGAACAGTTTTATTCCATTAGTCTACCATGTTTTGTTGAAAATAAGATATGTTTGTGTGAAACAGTTATTGCCAACAAAACCTTGGAAATCTTATTTGTCGCTTCAGAAATTATAAGGAGGGCATATGTGAGAGTAGTAACTTTAATGGTAAATTTAGGATCTAATTAACTTGTTTCTTTCAAAAAACGAACGAATAATTTCAAATTTAGAATGTTTCTTGCATATTTATGTATTTTTGTTTCCTACATAAAAAAATTAATTTATAAAGATATTGCGTTTTAAATTAGGTGATATTGTGTATAGATTACAAAATATTTAAATACAAGCAATATATATATATATATATATATATATATATATATATATATATATAATATTTCAGGCTTCCTAGCGACTTATAAAGATGTCGTTAACAATTAAAATATTAAGTAATGCATGGTATATATAGCATTTATAATGAATAACTCTTTCTGGAATTACAATTATAATGTGTGTGTGTGTGTTGTGTGTGTATGTGTGTGTGTGTGTGTGTGTGTGTGTGTGTGTGTGTGTGTGTGTGTGTGTGTGTGTGTGTGTGATTTGGGATATTACTTACATTTAAACCAAATCAAAATTTCACTTTTTTTTTAGAATTTAATTTTTAAATTTTACTTCCATTATTATTTTTGGTTAAATAACTAAAAAATAAATAAATTAAATTAAAAAAATAAAGATTATATTTTACGGTAAAAAGACAACACCACCATTTCAGTTCTCGCCTTACTTTCATTAGACGGATTGCAATATTTTCTGCATTTCTTCCTACAATTGTCTTGTGGCCGCGGTAGCCTAGTGACCAAGGTAAAGGGCTCATAGGAGGCTCGTCACGAGTTCAAGCCTAGTGCCATTGAAGACCCGCCGTGTAGGGGAGCAATGCCCGTTAAACCTGTCGAGAGCTCAAACGTCCTCCCGTTGGTGTGGTGTGATAGTTAGGAGAACATGGTTCAAAAGTAAGAAGTCCGTCGCCAAAAGCCCTCATGTAGCTGAAGAGTGCGACGTTAATATTACTCACCTACAATTGTCTTAAATTACAAAAGTAAAACTAACACAATTTGTAGTTTTGCATTCATCGTTAAAAATATGCCGATTAATTGAAGCAAATTTATTTTCAATGAAAATACTCAAATTTTCATCGGAAAAAGATAGTTCTTACACTCCATTTTCATGGATTAATTGAATTAATTTAAAATTATTCACTCATGTTGTATAATATTAAAATATACTTGCTGAAGACGGGTGTTATATATTTGAATTTGAAATATAACAATGCCATATCGCTAAGTTATCACTTTTTGGGACGGAAAATTTCATGAACATTGTTTTTACTGACTTGTGATACTCAAGGCTGATGACCTTTCGAAAAGCTCTTCCGTCGAGACAGACTTAATGTGTCTCCTATGACTATCCAGACACTACAACACAGCTATATACATGCCTTATTAAGACTAAAAAATCGGACATTTTCTTTTATTGTTTTTGCCCAGAGCCTTAGCAGTACGCCCATTCAAATAGTTGAGTTGAAGAAGAAATTTTTCAAGTTTTGACTAATGAGCAAGAGAGTCTCACAAAGTCAACTAGAACAAGAAATAACAGAAGTTAGAAAGAGTAACAGACTGTCGCAACATAAATTCAAGGTCACATTTTAATTAGAATTTGTTTAGTAAAAAAGTTTCATACTTGAACTTGACAAATTTAGTGTTCAATGGAATAAGCACATGTGGCTGAATATTTAATTTTATTGCAAATCTAAAAATAGTTGTTTGTATTAATATGTACAGTCGACTCTCGATAATTCGAAGTTGGAGGGATCCATGAAAAACTTCAATAGTCAAGAGTTCGAATTATCAAGAGAGTAGAAAAAACTCCCGAAATACTCGAACAGAATTTTTTTCTAACACATTTAAGTTTGAAACTATGTAATAAAGCAACAAGTGTACATATGTATAAAATTTTAAAGTAATTTTTAAAAAGTACATATTATACAACATAAATATTAAACAAAAGTTAAAAGTCCTGTATTAAAAGAATACATTCTCATACATAATCCTACGCATCTTTTCATCAAAATAGTGGAATATGTTGCTACGCCACGTGTTAAACGAATGATATGGACGGCTGACAACTGGTGTAGTTGTTCTATTGTCCACTTGAAGATGGAAAGCAATAAAAGCGTACTTTCGCTTTATGAACTGGAAAACACTAAGAAGGGGTAGCAGACAGATGATCATTAAAGGGGCTACATTACAGGGAAGACATGCTGAAACAATACAACACAAAACTTGTAAACTCCAACCTGTTTGCTACAGGACTGTACATGATAGTGAGTGTTTAAATCGTCGAGAGTTTAAAAGATAACTTCGTATTATTGCGTATTGTTGTCTGGCTAGCCACAGATTTTACTTCGAATTACTGAGTGCACCAAAATGTATTGTTTGAGTTCGAAATATCAAGAGTTAGGGACTGAGCATGTACTTCGAATTATCGAGAGGTTCGTATTATCGAAGATTTGAATTATCGAGAGTCGACTTTATATATATACACACACATATAATGAAAAAAAAATAAGATTACATATTAGTTAGGAAAACATTACTATAGTAAAAATATTATTAATGAATCAATTTTTTAAGAAAAAAATTGTTTTATTTTCTATTTAAACCCCCAAAGGAAATTATAAATTTAAAAACAACTGAGAAAAATGTCAAATATTCTATCAAATGAATTATAATGTGAATACAGTACTTAAAACATCGAACAGTATTATCTCAAAATAAGTTTTCCTCCAAATTTTTCAAACTTAAATACGATAGTTCAAGTAATTACTTGTAGATCGTTTTAAAACCTGGTCCACTTAATGTATGTATTGTATACTACAGCGTTAAAAAAATTTGTTAAAAATCTTTAAAATGAATTGAAATATTGAATGAAATAATAAAATAATATATTAGATTTTAAAATTTATGTAAAATTTTATTTTTAAGTAACTGAGTATATTAGCAGAAATGCAGTATTGTTCACATAAAATTATTTGTTTTCGATTTTTGACAAAAAAATTCTTAAATTACCTCAATAAATCCCCCCCCCCCTTTTGGTAAAATCATAAAAAAAACTATTTACAGATTTATAAATCAAAAGTTAATTTTAAATTAAATTTTTAAAAAATCCTCTTAATGATTTTTATTATTTTTTTCATTTGAACATTTTGTCGGATATTTCAGTCTTTTTTTTTTTTTTTTACCAATTATAAAAAATTTCTTGATGATAAGCGTTTCTATGGTTTTGTTATTTTAATGAAAACACATCGCCCTCAACAAACTTCAGATATATTCAATGTTCTTTTTTTTATGAATTAAATGTATAAAATTTTAGTAAGATGGTTTGTTGTGTGTGTGTATGTTACTTTCAAGACACTTAAGCAAAAGAGTACTGATATTTACACATTTCATTCAAAACATCGTTATCCTCAAACAGTTAGCCATCGCAAGCTGATTTCGTTCAAAAAGTTTGAGCTGTAGAACTAAGTCCAGACAATTTATGACAACGAAAGCTCTCCACTTCACCTGGCGAGGCCAGAGACCGAGTCCTCTCTAAAACTCACACGGCGAACAAATCCTGAATTACTGCTGTAACGCCTCTTAGCTACCACCAAGGTGGGCTAAATAATTGTTTAACACAACCTTTTCAGCTATAGAAAAAGATAAAAAAAAAAGCAAGCAAACCTCTTCAAAGAATAGGAGCAAAAAGAGAGGGAAAAAAGCCAACTCCGAAGACTACTCGCTTTTCAACCTGACAAATAAAATAATTTATATCCGAGAGAAATCATAAACCAAAAGAACAAGAAGATATTCGGTTTTGTTTTATTTCAGGTTTGTGTCTGAAAATTCGAGAAATGGCAGCTTTGGTGTTGTATCTAATTGCGAGCCGTGACTTTGGGTTCAGGCTTGTAAAAGGGTAGATTTTATGGGTCGACTTTTTTTTTTTAATCTCTTACTCGAGGCGAGATTTAATCTCTGTATTCTCTTAATCTTTTTCTGATGTAATAAAAATAAATGTGAGAATGCGACCATTTTTTTATGCGAATTGATCGGAATTTTTGAGCTATTTATGGTGTTGCTTTGTATGTTTAACCTTTGATCTGAATACCCTCAAGTGTTGTCCGACCACCCGTGAAATTTCATGCGATTTCATTCGATTCTTCTCTGAAAGACTAGTACTGTGAAATGTTATGAGGAGACTCCTTGTAATAAATTAGGGAAATTAAAGTAACGCACAATTTTTTATGTATGAGTGCATAATAAGCATCGCTTTAGTAAAATTCTAATATTCTTTAATTGGACGCATTTCGAAGTTTCTAATTTACAATGCTGTCGGTTAAATAAAAAAAAAAAACCTTAAATACTTTAAACATTGATCATAATTTTAAAGTTTGAGTCATTTCTTCTTTATTATTATAAGGATTTAAATTTTTTAATGAAGGAGAGAAAACTTCCTCACATAATAATGATCATTTTGATTTAAATGTGATTCCACAAATCAGTTTTTCTAATCAAGTAATATAATTTTCCTTTTTTTTTATTTTAATTTCTTCGACGCCATCTTTTGCGGCCTTGGTAGCAGAATAGCCATGGTCTTGAACAGTAGCGCACACAGAAATTTTTCAAGGGGGGGGGGAGGGTTCAGGGACGAAAGTCCACTATTCTCGTACCGTGCTCCAATACGCCACCCAACATAAACTTTTGATTTTGTCGATTTTCGTGAAAAAAAACAATAAAAAATTAATTAATAGTTAACATTAATTAATAAAATTAATTATTAATCACAAATACTTCATTAAATTTTACGCACTATATACATAGGATTATAATCAATCAAAATAAAATTAAATGCTTTGGGGGGTCTGGACCTGAGGACCCCCCTCCCCTTCTTGTGTGCGCTACTGGTCTTAAACTCTTTGTTGAGCCGTGCGTTCGAAACCTTATGCCATATAAAGACTCATCATGTAGAGGAACTGATGAACGTTAATGCTGTCGAGGCTCAAAGTCCTCTCTTTTATTTGGAGGGGAAGCTTGGAGAGGGGATTCTGTGGCTCATTGTTATTTGACTGAGGTCCAAAATTACGAGATGCATCACCAACAACCCTCGTGTTGCTTCAGAGATCAATTGACACCATCTTTTATGGAAAAATCACTTATATACCAGAAGAAAATATAATTGACGTTCTCCTTCGTACAATGAAAATTTGAAATACAGAAAGACGGAATAAAGGAGAGAGAAATTCTAGTTTTAAAATATTTAGGACAAAAATCTGAAAATACAATTTTATCACAAGCGAACGGTCTTTATCACAGCTTATAAATCGGTTTCATCGCATACTAATATAAATTATACATGTTGCATAAATAGTTCTTGACTAGCTTCAGAGCGCAAAGCTAGTCAAAGTCAAATCTAACTTGTTGCATACATTATTAAACTGGAAAACTTGCAGCAACACTCATTTATTTTTTATTGGCTGATTGTATATTATCACACTCTAAAGCAGTGATTCCCAAAGTGGTCTAAATAGACCCCCGGGGGTCTATGACGATCTGCAAGGGGTCCACGACAGCAAAAAAATTATTTGTTGCTCCATGAGGTGTAAATGGGGGTCTATGATAGTGGCTCTCATCAAACCAGATCGTGACTAATATTAAAAGGAAATTTAAACAAAAGTGGAAATTAGTCCTAACTATTTTACAGATTTATTTTCTAAATTTAATGAGGTTTATTTGCAGTTACAAGGCAACAGCATAAATTTTATTAAAACTGGACCACATTTCGCACAGCCTTTCTTGCCAGAAGGAAGCTAAAGGAGAATAATTTTGGACGTCACCAACATTTAAATGTCCTTTTTTTTAGATTTTGAAAACAGGTTTAAGAATGTTTTGCCTATCATAGTACCACAGTAGGCAAAGAATTTATATGATCGCTTTAAAAAAAAATGTCAGATTATAAGAATTAAGCTCTAGGAACATACATTAACGAAGACCTTAAAGTAAAGTGTAGAAATGATGTCAACAATTTTAGCTTTAAAAGATTTACCTGTTATTTATTCCATATTTGGAATATATTGAGAAAGTTTTTAATTATTTTTCCGATTGGTTTCAGTGCGCTTGCTAATCTTCAAAACAAAAAAGAAAGAAGAAAATGCTGGACACTATTAATCGAGGATATATATTTAGTGTTAAATTCTGATAAGAATGATGCCAAATGTTGAAATTTATCATTGCATCCTCAGATTCCTCTCTCCCTCTAAAAGCTTTTGTTTGTTGCTCAGTTATTTTATGCATTGATTAAGTTTTAATTTAATTAACTAATTAAATAAGCTAACATGTGTTTTCTTAAGTTTTAAACTCTTCTATACTTCACTACAGTTAAAAATTTTAATGTCTCAAAGTAAATAGCTCTCTCTCTCAACAAAAACACATTTAAGTTGATAAATTTGCCAAAATTTAATAGTAGGTAAGTAGGGGGTCTACCCCAAACTGAAAAACCTGTCAAGGGGTCTATGAGGCTAAAAAGTTTGGGAACCTATGGTCTAAAGCAATGCGAGGGCTATTAATGATGAACTTAGTGAATTTGAACCTCGGTCTCTGGCGAGAACAACAGCTAAGCGGGTACCCCAATCTCGAAACTCTCCCCCCCCCATGCCAACGGGGAGGAATTTTTGAGAGTCTCAACAAATTCAACAACCAGGGGTACTCAACCTTTTTTCTGCCGGGTTGCACACATATGTTAGATATTTCACGCGGGCCGCATAGATAGGATGGCTTTTTCACGTGGGTCGCAACATGAGAATTAATGGAGGCGGAGGAGGAGAAATGCTTTAAGATTAAGGTAACATAGAAAATTTAAAATGTGCAAATTGATAAAAAAAATATAACTCCTATTTGCCTTTTTTAATTATTATTTTTTATATTTTTTATTTTTGTCACTGAATATTTTTTAATTGTAAGCACATTTAAGACTATTCTTTCACAATTTCTGCATCAGTAAACGGTTCATATGATAACCAATATTATAGTGATTTTATAGGGTGCCTTTGAGACATTACCACTGACAAATATTTTGCTGTTGTAAAGATTATTCAAGGAAGCCTATTTATTATCTCTTGAAAGAGATCTTCGAGGAAAAGTGTAATTGAACGACTCCTGTTTATTGGTATTTTTTAATACACTTTTATGGCGAGTCAAACAGTTACTGAACCATGCTTTTTTTTCATTCTAAAATAGTCAACTCTTCAATCGTCTTAAAACAATCTATTTTCTTCGAATATTTTTCGCTTGCAAGATATGAAAGACAGTTAAAAATTAGTTCCACTCATGAAATGGTCGCTACTCCACTGTTGCCTATTATCACTAATCAGAAGAAAAAAATATATCAGTTCTCCCCCATACGTCCTCGACAGGAAAATTGATATACTTGATTTTTTTTTTAACAAAAAATTTGCCACCCAATTTTTATAAATAAATGAGTTTTTCAGAGAAATGGGCCATGACCGGACCACTTAAAAAGGCCCGGTGGGAGGCAGGTTAAGTATCGCTGCTCTACACGGCGGATCTTTAGTGGCACTAGGACTGAAACTGACAAGGCCGGCCCCTAGTTGACAACCATGACTATTCGAGCAAGGAAGTTTCTCCCGCCCCCTCCCATTTCTGAATTTTAAAAATTTGAGTCCAATGAAGAAATTTAACCTCCTCTCCCCATCCCAAACACGAATTATGAAAAAAAGTAAATATTTGTCATCAATCAAAGCACGCCAATAGAGGCAGCTTATAATGGAGTGAGTGATTTTAGGGGCTTATGGTACAAGAACCGACTTTGGCTAAATTGCGTAATGGAAGAAACATGGATAAAATACATCTGATAATAATATTTGAAGATACGAATAATTGATCTTTAAAATCAAAATATAGTGAAGAAAGTCGAGATTCAAATGCATTAAAATAAACTTTAAAATTTTTTTTGTATATTTATATAGTGTAGATTTACATTTATTTTTCAAGGGGGGCTCCATGGTCGAAAGTCCTCCAATTCGTATCATACCGCAAGACAACATCAATTGATACTTCTGATTTTGTTGATTTTGTTAACAAAAAACAGTAAAAAATAAATTATTGGATTATTAATTAGAATTTATTAATAAAATAAATTGTTAATTACAAGCACTTAGCTAAATTTTACATTATATATATAGGATTATCATCAATCGAAAAAAACTCAAGGGCTTTGGGGGGTGTCTGGACCCCCAGGACCCCCCCCCTTGTGTGCGTCACTGGTAATTCCAGGAAAAGTTTACGCTTATATGTTAACATCATTATCAATATAATATATGTAGTCACATATTAAAATAAACATCTCAAGAAATCCATACACACACACACACTGAGAGTTATCTTCAAAAATGTGCTCACAATAACTTCTGAAAGTAAAATAGGATTATCAAATTTAAATAAGACAAGTTTTATGCCAGTTCTTAAACTTGATGTGTTTTTGTTCCGTTACTAACTTTTTCCTAATTTATTATTTCTTTAAAATATTTTTTTACCTTTTTGCTCTGTATAAATTATTTTTCCTTATCTTTGCTAAATCATAGTAGTAGCACGTTAAATATTTTTGATTTAAAGAAGCTTGATAAGAGTGAAGAAAACTTAATATAAAAAACATAAAAAATAAGAAAAAATGTTTTAATATATTTTTAAATCCATTGAAAGTATCCCTAGAATAATAATCGCTATTCCATGAACACACATCTGGGGTTTCTTATATATTAGCTTACATTCCGGTGTTTAGAATTCAATCTGTACCAAAATGCACCCAACTTTTCAAAATTCCAAGAACTCTAATTTAAACTTTTTTCATATGTGACTCAATGTGTTTTTATGTCTTCAAAAAAATGGTCAGTTTTTTTTTAAAAAATTCAAAAACCAACTTTGGGGATGTGTGGGGAGAGATTCTAAGATAAATATTACTAGGAGTATTTTGAAAATTTTGTAAGCGAATATAAGAAAGAATATTGAAATTAAAGGCATATCTATGTATATAATCATAAATATAATTAACATAACATATGAATATAATTAAAAAATATATAAAAAATATTGTTAAAAATATCCTGACTAGTCTGACAACCAAAGTTCCTGACAATCAAAGAACGAATTAAAATAAAGCGAGTGAAATAAAACTTGTTTTGTTCAGGATCACCCACATCAAATTATCAAGTCTTCTGCAACAAATCTTTTTTTCATCTCAGAAAAATGAATATATATAATCGTGTAAAAAATAAGATCCCAATTATAACCACTCCAGTCTTTCAACTCCCCCCCCCCCCTCATCTTTTCCATTCCATACTCTTTTTCTATTTCCTTTTTCTCTCTTTTTTTTCCATTCCTGCCTCGTTTGTGGCTGCGGGAAGCCTTGTTAAAGCAATGCGCGCGGTAAAGCTGATTTACGCGATCTCCACGCCACACGGCGGCTAACATCAGAGCTCCCCCGCTGCCACCACCAGTACCATTACCCATACATCCGCTTGAAAAGGGGAGCCACTCTTGGCACTAACAGCGACTGAAAACAAACAACGAATGAAATATACGTGCTGCTCCCTTCCCACCCCATGCTCTTAGTATTAATTCTTCCGTAGGGGAACTGAAATTTTCCCTCCCCCTCAAACACCGGACGTAACTCATATACCTGGGGGGTGTTTTTATTTGGTTTTTCTTAATCCGTCGGGTTCTACTAATGATGATCTTTTTGCGGCTTATTACACCGTTTTCTTAGAGGCCTTTTTTTGGTTCGTTGTAACGTTCCATCATTAGGACGCGTTAGAATAAGAGATTGCATGAATCTTAGTCTTTGTATTCAGGAAACTGAAAAGGGGACAGAAAAAAACGTGTTTCCTTTTGCCTAATTTAAGTAATGCGTAGTTTTAAATATGATTTTTAACTGTTGGCATGTTATTTAAGACACTCGCTTTGAGCTGTATAAAAGCAAAACTAGTTTTATTCTATTTTTGAACTTATGTAGAGCCCGTATCTTCTTCACATAGTCAGATGCTTCTTCGATAAACTTTTAACAAACTAATTTCTTGATTAAATTTAATTATTTACCACACATAATTGCTTCAAAACTCAATATGATCTAATATTAACATGGATTTCCTTTTAGCTTTTAAAATTTGGGCTCGTAATTTAGCATTGTAGGATTTTTTTATTTCAATAGCGTGTGTATTGCTGTACCTAATAGGGATGTATGGACTATAGACATTGAATTAACATGAAATATTCATCTTTTATTCCCCAGCCTTTGATAACTTAACTTTAAATCCATTACTCACTGTTTATAGAACTCCTCAGTAGCCGCGGTAGCCAAGTGGTCAAGGTATCGGATCATGGCTAGCGTGTCGTGAGTTCTTGCCCCAATACCACTGAAGACCCACCGTGTAAGGGAGCGATGCTCGGTAGATCTGTCGAGAGCTCAAACGTCCTCCCGTTGGTGTGGTGTGGTGGTTAGGACAGGGGGTGCCAGCTCAGGTGTCGTCCGCGTCACTTGACCATGGTTCAGTCGCCAAAAACCCTCGTGTAGCTGAACAGTGCGACGTTAATATTCACTTACTCCCTTACAGAACTCCCCTTTCTATCATCAGACAACCGCGACCAACATATTTCTTGAAAATACTATGATTAAATAATATGTCCAAGTTTCTCTGAGAATAAAAAATACGAAAGAGTTACTAGGTTTTTCTCTAGAAAAATTTGATTACATCAAAGCACAACTTTTTATTAAAAAAGATATACATCTCTCTCTCTCCAGTCAAAAAAATTAGTATAAATATACTCTTTTTTTCCTTTCCTTTATCAACAATATAGAGATTTGAACTCCCTGAATTATTTTTTACTTTTTCTCCGTGAATTTATTTTCCAAGTACAACTATTACGACTTTAATATTCTGTATAAAAATAAATTCATTTTAATTTAGTGAATTTAAAAATATTTGTATCATCAATTGTGTGTGGCTGTGAATAATAAAGTTACTCACGTACAAAACGTCTTCAAATAGATTAAAGAAACTAACTAACGAAAGAAAGAGTTGCAGCTATATTTTCAACAATTTAATTTTAAAGAGCTCTTGACAATTTTGCTGAAATTTAAACCAAGAATTTAAATAATATTTAACATGTTCAGGCAATGACTAATTCTATATTAAATATTTATTGAAAAGGAAAATGTGATTGGAACGAAGTTTTTGAATCTGTAAAGACTTTTTTCATATATATATATATATATATATATATATATATAATAATTCAAAATTTCAAAAAGAGCAGTGGTAAAATATATTTTAGACAAGAATTAAGCTTCAGATTAGTAATACATTTTCAAGACATATATTTCTATTTAATATCTGCTTAACTGCAGTGAGTAGAATTTGATTGAAGTTACGATTTATACCATTACAATAAAGGTTATGAATTTGAAATTGATAAAACATATCTCGTGATGTAACATCCAAGATGAAAAGAATAACTTACAGGGAAAAAAGAAGTTAAACATTTTATTTTCCTTAAATAATTTCATAAAACTTTCTTTACCTTCAAAAATATTTTTGATCCGCCCCTCCATAAAACTCCTTGTATAAAACACTTCTGCTGAATATGTCAGTATATACGATGTCATGCTGAAATATTTGATTTAGTCAGAAAATTTTTATGCTTCTTAAAATTTCATTTAAGTAAACCTAATCGAATGATATTCAATTGACGTCTTGTGTTTCATAATCATTAAACCACATTCTCTTTTTATTTTTATATTTTTGATTGATAACATTAACTTATTGTTTATGTGAATGTTCAGTTTTTTGTCTCCCCCCCCCCTCTCATCTTTTTTAGATGAGCACGGGTGTCACACTCCCGAGGTGCCCTATATATAGTGATCGTTTCTTTTTCCCAAGGGGTTTACTGTCTTTGGTAAACACGGGTCTCACGACCCCGGGGTACCCTAGAAATCCTATCTATTTTCGACCTTCCATCTTGTCATCCAATTTTCTCTTTCTTTTCTTTTCCGGTCCAGATCACAGTACAAAAGGATTATTTAAAAAAACTTAAGCACACATATTTGTGTGTTGTCTAATTGTAATATGTTAATTAC
Organism: Trichonephila clavata; assembly: GCA_019973975.1. Taxonomy (NCBI): domain Eukaryota; kingdom Metazoa; phylum Arthropoda; class Arachnida; order Araneae; family Nephilidae; genus Trichonephila; species Trichonephila clavata. The sequence goes on from BMAO01006864.1 coordinate 57,403, forward strand.
TAGAGTAATTTGTTGCATTACTTATAATTTAATGTTAATAACATGGTTTGGTTCTCATTTTCTATTTTGATAATTTGGTTACATTTGCTATTATTTTTTTCTTATATTTTTTCAATGTTATAAAACTCTTATTTTTTACTAACACCATAGGTTTGTCAACCAGCATGTTTGCCGTGTGCGGCGTCCCGTAAGGAAGAAAATAGTCTCCTGGGGATACCTTTGAGTTCCCTTTGGCCCACACTTCGCTGTAGATAGGAAGCAGGAGCGAGCCCACTCCTGTCAATCGGCTGGTGATAAGTCTCCTTTGAGACATTGCTGTAGGACTAGTGCTGCAGATAAGGGGCGTCAGGTTTACCCTTTGGATTTTCGCCCTGATTCTTCAGTACTATAGCCTGGATGTACTAAAGATAAGCTCCGAGCCTGACTATTGCCAGTTGACAAGCACACAGCTGCCCTTGTTGAACCCCGTGGTGGGTGGAGGCACGTCAGGATGATGTTTATTTCGCGTTTATGAATCCAAGTCAGCTGTGCCCAGGTAAAGGCCTTGTTTTACCCACTTTAAACGTTGATAATATTTCTAAAAGTTCCAAATTCCTACTTATTTCTTTACCAAACAATGAGAAGTCAAAGAAGTCGTCATTTGCTATACATAAATTCCTGTTAGGAATAGGTAGTGAGCCGAAATCAGTAAAAAGTTTGCTTTCCGGGGATCTACATATTGAAACAAACTCTGCTCTTCAAACTAAGTCCTTTCTTCTTGTGAAATCTTTTCTAAATAGCCATGTAACGATAAGTCCGCACAAAACCCTCAATTCATGCCGTAGTGTTATTTCTGAACCGGACCTGTTGACCACCCCTTAAGCGGAAAGCCTAGAGAGGTTCTGCAATCGGAGTGTAATTCAGGTCAGAAGAATCACAATAAAAAAGATGAGATAATTAGTCCGACAAAACATTTAATTTTAACTTTCAACAGTCCGAAATTACCGGCAACAATAAAAGCCAGATACCTTAACTGTAAAATACACCCATACATTCCGAATCCTCTTCCAAATGCGCTGCTTCAAGTGTCAGAGAGGTTCGGACATTCCTAAACTTCATGCCGTGGACAAATTACACGCGCTCTAGATGTACATTTATTGAACATGCTTCCTCTGATTGCAGTCTAGAGCTCTGAAATGTTTTAATTACTCTTAACCCCATTCTGCTGATTCAAAACTATGCCCCGAGTGGAAAACTGAAAAACAAGTTCAAGAAATCAAAACTAATAAAAATATATCTTATTTAGAAGCAGGAAAAATAATAATCTCACAGTTAGTCCCAAACTATGCCCAGGCTGCAAAATCCTCAAATATAAACAATTCCACACAAACAGATGAAAATATTACCGAAATAGTATGTACAGCTTTAAAATTATTTCAACCAGCTTCATCTCTCTCGAAATGTAATATATCTCTATCTACTACTGATGTTTCCACTTCATCTTCAACCCAAGCATACCTGTTGTCATCCGCTTCTTCAATAGCAGCTGCAGTGTCAGGATTTCAGCCACCTATTCTTATGTTCAATGCCATACTTTCCACCACCAATAATATGTTTACACCTATTGAATCATCTTCATCAATCATATCCGCTTCCATCAATCCTCCCCCTGTATCTACTACAATACCTGATTTTAAACATAATCAAAAACTCGCGCAAGAAAAAAAGTTAGTAAAATCAACAAATAAATCTAAAATAGAAATAAAAATGGCACCGCACAAACCGCAGTAAAATGCACCCATACAATATTCCTCGGACGATGATATGATAGAATACGAAGCGGATGAATACGTCTTGCCGGAGTATTGGCAAAATAATCGTGACAAAAATTTACACACATTAACTCCAACACGTTACAGAAACACAGTAAAAACTAAATTATTTTTATGAAACATAGATTGCTTTTAAACTTTTAATTTAAACTTGTCTTTTCATTTATCTGTTTTAACGCTATCAGTTCCTTTCAGATCATTTTGGATTTGGAGGGAACTCCCTCCCTCCCCAAGTTCAAGTTATCATTAGAATACGATTTTAACAATTGATTTGATATTTTATCTTCTACTAAAACTGTGTTGTTAATATTTTCAGATATTTTATGAATTACTTTCACATTTTAATAAATGTTTGGCGCAATTTAGCCAGATTTGGCTGTTGCACCAAAAACCCAAACACTCACCAGTTTTTTGTTTGTGCAAGACAGAAAGGGAGAAATAAAGAGTTCAGAGCTGAAAAAAGAGTGTATCATGTAATAGCAACTGTTGTATAAAACTTTTTTTACTAAATTAGATATTTATTTTGATGAAGAATACCTGCAAAGATCAAGAATAATAATTCACTAGTAGTATCTATACACCTATTTATAGGACTTGACTTTCTATCCAATCAAATTTTTTTACTTAAGATATTTTTTCCTTCCATTTTTAAAAAAAATGTTGTCTTAGTTGCAAAAGAAGTAATTGAAATTTTATCTATTGCGTTAATTTATTAAATTTGGGGGGTAGGAAAAATTCGTGTAACTTGAACAAAAAGAGAAGATCCCTGATTTATTTTAAAACAACAAAAGCTCGTCCTGTTGCTTTTTATTCAAACAAGCAGCATTCCATTATTATTAGACTCCGAGTTACTAAGTTGAATTAAATTTAAAGAGGTGTATCACCCTGTTTTCATATTACGACTTTGTATGAACAGAACATTTTTTTTTCTTTTTAAATAGGATATTTATATGAACTCATTCTAGGAATACAACTTTAATGAGAAGAAAAATGGTTTTTGGTCGAATATTACTTCCTTTTAATGCGCATGAGAAATGTTCCACTTTTGACGTTCTTATAATAACTATTGATACACCTGCTTTGTAGGTGTCACTTCTCACGACTTTTTGTTACATGTTGTTTTTACTAGCTCAATACGAGAGAAATATGAAATCAGTGGATATAATGTGTGCGTCTTTTCATTTCACGTTTGTTACATTACGAGGTTGTAAATGAAAGATGGCTAAAGAGAGAACTAAAAGTTAATTTTTTTTAGATGTAAGCTCTTTTAAATATAATGCAAAAAATGTGATTTATACAAAATAAATGGCATTTAAATAGCCTGAATCAAGCAAAAATTATTTCTAAATCGCAATTATATTTCTTGAATACTCAAATGTTCCAGATAATATTTCATATATGAAATATATTAGTTAAATTCGTTAATTTGCTGGATCTTTTCTGATATCGCTTTTTTGAAAATAATACCGATCAATCTCGTGTTCTGAAGCTGTATTTTTTTAATGAAAAAGCGAACTTAGATCAAATTTTAATAACGCTAATCACATTCAAGAAAAAATAAGTTTGATTAGCTGATTATTTTGATTTAAGACATTAATTACGAAGATATCATACTAGACGTTCATTTAATGGCTAATTTTTTTTCAGTAGTTGTGATCAATGTCGAATGAATGTCTCCAGTACTATCGAATATTGAAACTGAATTCCTAATGTTAACTTGTGCTCTAGTCATTGGAATAAGGACAAACCAAATATAAACAAAATACGTAATTGTTTTAAAAATCGGAGAATTTTTAAACTCATTATGCAGTTTAAAGTTTTCCCCCCATTATATAGTTAAAGTAAATGGATATAGATTAATAAACATTGTTTTGGTGACGTCATTCAACAAAAAGGGATGAAATGCAAAAATCTCATGATATTACTAGGTAACCAGGAATTAAAGGTTTTGATACCAAGTTTATACATCACGTTATTAAAACGTTAATGTATTTTATTGCTCTTTGTTGCCTTATTATATACTCAAGCAATAATAATTCATATTCGAGGAAAACTGATCACCAATGACAACTTTTTCTTGATTACAAAATAAAACGTTTCATTTTTTTTTAAATACTTTTATGTATTTTTAATTTTACGTTAAATATTTTTTTTAATTATTGTGTTATCTTATGCCACCTGATCTCGACTGCGTCAGATTCAGGACCACGAAATTCCTCATGGCAAGGAGCTAGATTTAAATTAATATATTACCTCACATAAATCAACTAGTGCCTCATTTAAAAGATCCGATCTACTTAATTAATATATATTCGACTAACTTAAAATATAAGCATCGAATACACGCAGTTTACTTGGAAAAATTAGTGCGCAATGACCAACATATTCGTGTAGTAATCTTATTCACGTTTGATTTACTTACAACTTGACAAAAAATTTAGACGACATCTCTCATTGATGATCTTAACTTTTATGATTCACTTCACTTCTTAAAATATATTTATGTTGCTTTGCCAAGTAAACACTCAATCTTTGGTCTAGTCGCATCAATATTGTATTTATTTTATGAGGAAACAAGACTTTTATTTTCGAAATTTAATAATTTTCTACGTTGTACTCATAGTTATACGTGTATAACATACAAGAAAAAGCAATAAATAAAAATACATCTTTAAATTATTACAACGGGGAATTCCTTTTCGTATATGATTTTTTTCTTTTTAAATTTTTAACTCTAAGATATTCGACAACCCTAAAATTGTGAATTTTGCCAAAAATTTACAATTTTTTTTTATTTTATTTTATAGGCCATCTTATTGACTTAATAAAAATAACAAGTTTATTATTTTCCGTTTACTAGAACAAAAAATACAAGTGTTTTAGTAAAAGCAGATGCCATTATTTTAAGCAAGATGTCATACTTTAAAACGCGTTTTACTCGAAATATGTTTTGGTGAAAAGGCTCAAACGGGGACAGAGATTGCTCAAAAAATTTTGAAAATAATTAACTGAAATTTTTTGCGTATATTCTGCAAAATAGGAGAAGGGTTTTAATCTTCAGATTTATCAATCACTGTTTAATTACAAAATTTGCAGTCTCCTATGTGAATATAATCACTGTTTTTTAAGCCGTTTCATATAATAATTATGATAAAGTGCTCTAGTTTTTGTAAAAATTAAAATAACTCTTATCCTGAAGGTCATTTCAAAAATTAATAACATAGCAACACATCAGAATTGAAAAATTTTTCATGAATTTTTGGTACAGAATGGGCCCCATTCATGTTATTTTTTGTCAATTTTTACCCATTTTTCACATTTTAGTAATAATAATTTCTTTTCTATTCTTAATTTTAGCCTATTTTTCTTAAAATCTACGAAACAAATCTAAAAACAACAACAACAAAAATCCCCATATCTCCACTTTTAAAAAAAAAAAGTTGTCGCAAGTAATCGCATACCTTAAATTAATAAAAAATATATCTATTAGCTTTGTTTTTTACCTTGCACCAGAGTGCATAGTAGGCTATTGTCAAAGGACGTAATTGTACTGATTCTTTATCTGCCGAATATTTGTACTAGGACCACGAGAAGTGTTACGCCCAGTGGCATTTCAAGTGCAAAAGAAACCAAATATTCTACTCAATATATTTGATGGAAACAGGGCTACGAAATTGCAGACTGGGAGTACTATACACTAAATTACTTTATACACTAAATTAACAGCATCTCTAGTGAAAACCAGAGCTAGTACAGATTAAAACTAATCTTCTAAAACTGTTATATAATTATTTGTTTCTTTTAATAATAAATCTCGTTTTGGAGAAAAATGGAGGAACATTTCTCAGAGCTCTCGGCTTCACAAACGATCTTCCCCACTTGCGTGCTCTTTGCCAGATTTCTAAGAGAAGCGTGCGAAGACATACACTCGAATTTGCAGTTCCAAATAGGTCGTTTTTGTCACTTTGACATGAAATACTGCGCGAAAATCCACACCGAACTCGCCAAGTTAATGTCACCAGCACGCACCCACTTCTCACGCTAGGCGATAGTTCAGAATCGTTTGGTGGAAGGAGGAGGGACAACCCCTCTGTTATTTCCGGAAGAATGAACAAAGACCGCCTCACCAATTTATAAACATGAACACAGACCGTGCCTCTTGTTCCCTGCTAATTCAATTCTGGTAATCCGAGTAATGATTTAATAAACTTAAGTTCGCATTCATGCTTCGCAAAAGATCTTTCTTCCACAACAGCAAACAGTTCAGGACGATATATGGCCTATACAGGTGGTTCTACAAAGTCGAAAACAGGTCTATGAATAAACATAATCTTCCAAGAAAATTTTCTCAATAGCTTGCATTCTGCTGCATTGGAAAAACGGTCCTCAGATATGCCTTAGTGGGCCCCCTTCCGGTTTCTGACCGGATGATGATTGCGACGTGTTAATATTTAAAATGTAGCCATCACCTGTATATCTCAGTTAAAAAAAAGATATATATGCTTTAGGAATAAATCGTGATGAATGAGAAGATTTGAATCATTCTCTTTAATAAGATCGTTGTAAAGAACAAGAAACAATAGATAAAGATAAATGTTCAGACATGTTTTAAAAGTATCTTATACACTGGCGTAGCTAGTTTTAAGTAGGCCCTGTATCTAAATCCCTTAGGGGCCCTCTTTTGGGCCCCTTAACATTTCGTTAAGGGGTCCCGAATTGTTTGCTAGCACATTTGGGGCACTTGAAGTTTGGAGGGCCTATATCATTGATATGGTTGATTCGGTGGTAGCTACGCCCCTGATCTAATATTATTTTAAACATTCCAGTCCACTTTAGAAAAAATTAAATTTCTGTTAAAACTTTTGATTTAAGAGCTGTAATTATGCAACGTTGCATTAATCTAAATATATATATATATAGAGAGAGAGAGAGAGAGAGACTGAAATAAAATTGGGAAATGAAGCCATCCATATTTTTATAAATTTTAATCCTCTATTATCACTACACTTATTAAAATTTATTATATAAGGAACTATTCTACTTTTTTATAAAATATTAAATGGAAAGAAACGTGAAAATCCCTTCAGATACTTTTGTTCTATTCACAAACATTTATAAAACGTATATATAATGCTAAGTAATTTTTCAAATCAGAATTTATTTTAGAAGAGATTAGCCCTTGAATTATTTTCCTAATTTAATTCTGCTTGATGCAGTGCTAATAGAATAGATCGAAACAATAACTTATTTCAAAGAAAAGAATTTTAAAAAAAACATAGTATAAATTATTTTATTAAACTTTAATTTTACCTTTTATTTTTAATGAAAGATAAAGTTCAAATTAGCTTCCAATTAAATTAATTGATATTCTCACACACACACACACATGTTATGAGTTTCATACTAATTATTTCTTCTGCTGCACATTTTGATTTTATTGAAACTAAAATCTGAATAATAGACGATTTTTCAAACTTATTGCTTGATCTTATTATTATATTAAATACCAAAGAACTTGCAATCAATTTTTACCTTATTCCTTTATCATAGGGGCAATTAGTTACACTGTATGTAAATTTTTGCTTGATAGAAGACAAAGCCTTTTTACAGGCGTACTTATTTGTTCAGATAATAGACATATTAATAGCTATTAATATACACACACACACACACACACATATATATATATATGTGTGTGTGTATTATTATCTTATATTTTTAATAGACTTATATATGCATGCTGTTTTTTAAAAAATAAATAGAAATAAAAAAAATTACCAATTTTAACGAAAAAAGATTGAAATTATTTTAATGTATATTATTTACAAAAATAATATATATATACATATATATAAATGTTATTTTTTAAAATCTATAGTACTGATAAAAAAAATAAATTGGACATATTAACTATGTAAATCATTAATATGCGAATAGAGAGTATTTTTTTCTTTCACGTATCAAATGTATAACGTTAAGCGTAAAGTAATTTTTCAAATTAATAATTTAATCATCTCTTTAACTACCTCTTGAATTGTTTTATTTTAAATCGAAAATATTCAATGCAATTGCATTTAATGTAACGCTCTGAAAATAAATTGATTTGAAAGTGATTAATTTACCTTTAAATCAAGCTAAAATATTCAATAATGATCACAAAAATGTATGAGGCAAATAAAATCTCTTTTTTAAATAATTATTTACTTATATAGTTACATAATATATGAGAAATATTTTATTGTGTGTGTGTCTATGAAAATTCTGTCCTGTACCATTTTCTGTTTCTTTACCATTAAAAATAAAATAAATTAACGAGTTAAAAATGAGTTAAAGTATTTTAAGTATAAAATAAATATAAATAATACAAAATTCAACAAAATAATGCTGTCTGTAAAGGAGTTTTAAAAAAAAAAAAACGTTCTTAGTTGTAACTTTATTTTTCAAAAATTTCATTCTTAGAAAATAAATAACTTGTAAATCAAATATTAGGGGGGGGGGATAACAACTCCTGCGTGAGATTTAATGTATTATAACATTAATAGATTTAAATATTTAACATTTACCAACACCACAATACAATAGTGTTTGGAATTACACGAGATCCGAACCTGTGCGAACCAATCATGGCCTGTAGCCTCGTTCAAAGATGAACTTTTTAGTATGTTTTTTAAATGTATAATTTTTACGTCAATCTTAAAAGAAAAAATTTTAATTTTAAATCAAAAGATGATTGAAAGAACTAAATATGTAAACTGATGGCTTTAATTAAAACTTGAGAAAAAAATTACTTTAATTATATTTATACTTGCTAAATGAGCACTTTCTTTTGACAAAATTTTAAATAGTCATAACAATCGGAAATTTTAACTGGAATTATCTTTCTTTTTTTTTGGGGGGGGGGGGTAGAGGATTTGAATATATTATAGGTATAGTCTTTAAAAAAAATTGACGTTAAACTAACCTAAGATTTTTTTGAAGATATTTTTAAGAAATTACACAATTTACCTGATTCAATATTTTTTTGATTAAAAAGTAGTATATAAACTTCTTTTCTCCCCCTCCCTCCAAAAAATAGATTGCAGGCATTCTTAGGGGGTTAAATTATACATAGTTTTTTTGTAACAATCTTTCCCCCTCCTTGAAAGAATCAAGCAATTTGACATTCAATAAATGCTTTTATTGATCAATATTTTAACCATTCGCTTAAGCATTGATTACAATCATATAAAAATCATATTTTTGTTCATTAAAATCTTACAATATTTATGCAAATATAATCTGTAAAGGACAAATTTGCTTTTAAAAACCCAAAATTTATGATAGAAAAAAGAATTTAATATGTTTTAAACCTCGGGACCTTTTATTATTTACAAAAAATTGGATTATAGAATATTTTTTTTAAATTTCCTGTCAATTTAATTAAAAACTATTCGCAATTCTTTATTTCACTAAGAATATTAGGATAAAGCCTTTTAAGCTGGTTAATCATAAGATGTGATTCCGCAGAGGTCTCATACTTCGAAGTAAGATTTATCTCTGCATCACTTTCTCTGCCTTTCTTTTTATTTCCTTAATTCTTATTTATTTATTCTTATTTTTATAAACCATAAGAAAAGTGTTATCAGAATTAAATTAATGCAACAGGGTTTTTAAAGTTAGAACTATTTTTTTAATTGTAAATGAAATTAAATATTATTACCTTTCTACTAAAAAATTTAATAATATATCATTTATTTAGAATAATTATTAGCTACTGAGAAGGCTATACTTTCGGTCATTGTATAAAAATGTCGCCTGAACACTTTTTAAAATTTTATCGTAATCATATATATTTAATTCATTATATGTATATATCAATACAACATAGCCTCTTGCAGGCTAAAACTATTATTTTCAAAAACTCCACTGAACATAATTTTTAAAAATTAAGTGTTCACTACTAATAATTCAGGCATAAGCAATTTGCTTTAAAATTGTTCATTGTTTAGATTCCGTATTTCCTTTGGCCATTATACTATGTTTTAGGGGTTTGAAATTAGTAATTTCTCTTCATTATTTATTTTTTTGAAAAAAATATCTACTATTATAACAATTTTTATATTGGTCTTTGAATATTTATTTTTAAATTTTTTATATGCTGTCATTAAGAACATGTTTTATTACACATTTTTTTCTATAGAAAAGTAAGTAGGGTGTTAACAAAAGTTGTTTAACTATTTAGCTTTGATATTTGTTTAATACATTTTAATTTCATGTCAATTATTATAATTTTAAGTCTTTAGGATCTTAATCGTCCAGGAGTTTATAAAGGGAAAGGAATAAGATTTGTGATCCGTAAAATATCAAGATATCCACTGATTCATAATTAAACACAAAAGAATTTATCGCATTGCTTTTCTTTTGAGTTCAGTTATTAATGGAAAAGGGAAAAATGGAGCTTTTTTTACGGTATAAAATTTATTTCATAAAAACACTCCAAATTGATTTAAGAAGTGAAGTTTTTAAATAAATTATCAAAACAATCAAGTTTTTATGTTTGATTACATTTATTATATAATAAAAATATATATATTACAAGATAACAGCAAAGAAATTTTCAATTATAAAGAACATTATGAATGAAAAACAAAGCTTCATTTTTAAGAAGTTCATTCTAAAATGCACAAAATTCTGTAATGCAAAGAAATTCTAAGATAATTTAAAGATAATCATATCTAAAAAATTTGTGATTTTGTTGATAAATAAATGCATTTTTCAAAAACAAATTTTTATTCATAAGGATCACTTTCTTTATCTCCTACAAGTTTTTGAAATATAAAACCACTAGTTCAACACTTTTTTTACGTGTACTTTTATTTGTTTTTTAAAAATATTTATACTTCCATACCCTTTTGTTTTTGCTATCCCCTATTTACTGCAAATTTCACACATAAAAACAATCTCAATAATCATAAACGTAAAAAAAAAAAATTAATAAAAATATTACCATGTCTCTCTTCCTCTCTAACTGAACTATCTTAAAATCAGTCTGCTTTATTCTTATTATTATTTACTTATTTATAAAAAGTACTGAGTTCTTAATATCAATTATTGATTTTATATCGCATCTGTAAATGCAATCGTTTTATTCTTTTAAAAAATGATCAAATAAAACAAATGCGTTTAAGATAATACTATCTTTCATATAAATTCCTTTTTTACTTTATATTCATAATTTTCCTTGCAATTTCAAACAAAGCATAGAATCTGGATGCTAATAATTTTTTAAAATATATATATAAAAAGATTTTTAAAATGCCTTAAAGAAATCGAGGGGAAAGAGCATCTAAATACTTTGAAATTTTACGCGGACAAGTGGAGAAAAAAAAACTAAAAAATAACAATATTAATTATAGATAGAATCATTCATTTTCAGTAATGTAATAAATAATGTGTTCACTTAAAAAATTACAAACATGGATTGTCAGCTTAAAAAAAAAAAAGAAGAAGAAGAGTGTGTGTACTTATGACCCCACGATAGAAGTGATAATTTCAAATTTTGTAATGCTTTTTCAGGAATTAGGTGAATAAAAAACAAGGGGATATTAGTATTGTCATGTAAAATTATTTATTCATTATTACTAAATATGAGAGAGAAATCCTAGACATTTGTTTGCATTCACTGTATAAAGAAAGATTCAAAATGTAAATTATACTATCGGGTGAAAACATTTCAGCATTTTCTTATATTCTTAAAGTTTTTCACTCTAAATCGCTCTTTTAAAAACAAAGAAAACTATCAATTGTAATTTATCAGAAAGTTGTCTTTCGGCACATGCTCCATAAACCTAAAACTGGTCAATTCTGTCGTAGGTTTATTACAATTAATTATTACTGGTATTTGGTGATTTTAGCAATTTTTTTCGTTGCATTTTTATGGCTCCGTGAAGTGGAAAAACGCCTTTTTTTAAAATATGTTATGTGCAAAAAAACACGCAAAAAAAAAACTTTTAATTACGAAATTTATAAATATTTTACAGGTTTTTACAATATTAAGCAAAGTTAATTAATACAGTCAATTGAGCAACGTCGTGAAATTCCAGTTTGGCTGAAAACCGATTTTCGACGCCAAATTCGTAATGTTGTAACAATAACATTCTTACAACAATGACGAAAAAACCCGAATGAGCGTTACAAACCCAAACGTGACGTTCATTCAAGTTCACTCACCAGCAAAATGCGCCTAAAGAAGTAACTGATAGCCGACTATTTTTTTAAACAAAGTTAATTAATACAGTCAATAGAGCAACGTCACGAAATTCCAGTTTGGCTGAAAACCGATTTTCAACGCCAAATTTTGTCATTGTTGTAAGTTTTTTTGTTGAAGGACTTTACATTGTTACGGAAAATTCCGATCCATTATTACCAGTGTTACAAATCCGAGCTTAACAATTCTTGTGCTCTTAAAACGCATCATTAAAGTTCACTCTCAATCAAAACGCGCCTAAAGAAGTTATCACTCCAAAAAAAATACCGATGACTGATATTTTTTAATTAAAAAATTAAATTTCAATAATCGAATATAATTGAAATAAATAAATGAAATCTAAATATATATAAAAATAGAGGTAACGTAGACAAAAATGGACTTAAATATGCACTGAATTTAGAAACCAAGAAATGAACGTATGCATATTTTACAATAATGCATTAGTTAAAAATCCATTTGTTAAAATATAGCTTACTATAGGAATCCTTAAGCCTAACAAATGACTTAACTAATCATTTTATCTATACGTTATCACATTTAGAGTAATTTTTCACAGGAATTTCACCACTAAATTTGAAGAATAAAATCTGTTTTTCAAAAAAACAGAGACTTTGACATAGCCTCCTCACATTTTTTATTAGATATACGATTAATTTTTCAATGCACTATATCAATTCCATTCCAACAACAACAAAAAAAAGACTTTCTGTAATATTTTTTACTAAAATATAATGGAGTCTGTAAACTTGTTATTAACGAAATTAATTTACCGTAAATTAAATTTATCGTATTTTTGTACTTATCGTACTTTTGTGAAATATATTGTTCGCAAATTAAAAATATAATAAATTTGCCAAAAGATAAAAGAATATATTATCCAAATAAATGAAGACCAAAAAAATTTATAAATTCTTCAAAAGGAATTTGATTTTCAGCACATTTTTTTTTTCCATTTTAAACGAGATTGCTAATACTTTTAAAAAAGGATGAATAAAATTCCTTATTTCAAAATTCTTTTATGACATTATCAACTGTTCGTATATAATCAACTAATTTTTATATTAGATATTCGGCGTTATTTCTTTAAATTTAGTTCGAAAAAGATTTATTAAGTATTCAATTACAAGTCATTGCGTAAAAAAAGTATATTCAATAGTTAAGCACAAATAAATAAATAATTAAATAACCTTACCTTAAACTTCTTGAAACACGGCGCTTACCTCCAGATCTTTATCGAAATGGATGAATGATGATTTGCTGTTTAGTCTTAACAGTCTTCATAAGACGTTTGAAGTATTTTCATTTTATTTATTTTAAGCTTCGTCTTTTTTTTTTTTTTTTTAGTCGTTAATAAATATATTTTATTTCTTTTTTTAAAAAAATAATAAAATTTTTATTTTTATTTTACGATTTTTAAAAGACATGTAACAAATTCGAAATCGAATATCTTTTTATATCCAAGCGATATCTTGTTTCTTTTCTGTTGCCACTTTCACATTAATGAAATTTTAATGCACGATCTATTTTATTATTCCGACATTCAATAAAACAAAATAAAAAGTGCAAACGATAGTTAAAACGAGCTGTAAAGAAGTACTAAAACATATGTATAGAAAAATAAGTAATAAATATCATAAATTATCAATTACAAATTTAGGATTTGTAATTAGAAAAACATTTAACATCAACTAAATGAAATGAATAAATATTATTAGAATGTTGACTGTTTGATACGACTCGCTATCCAGTACGTGTGAAAGTTTTCTCAACTCCATTTTCCCACCGAAAGATATTTCATGTTCAAAACTAAAAAAGCATAAATTAGGAAATTAGAATAACATTTTTATGCAAATTTAAGTTTTAAAAATACTTTTCAACTATTACCATATTATTATTTTTATTATTTTATTAATTGAATGCATAAATAATTTAATAAATTTTCGAAAGAAATTGTATAAAGTTATCCCGTTTAAATTGTACAGCATTTCTGAAAACGATTTTTTAGCTTAGGAATTATTCTATTAATGTTTTTTTATATTAGACTGGTGTTTGTTTATAAAAAGAATTACAGTATTATTTTTTTAATTATATAGTTTTACAATAGTTGTTTATTTTTGAGGTAATTATTTTTTTTTACATTATTGGTATTTATTTTTGAATTTTATATGCGTAGAAATACATATAATAGTTAATACTCAACAAGAGAGATTCTTACAAACTATAAATACAATTATTTCCAAATTTCTTATTGGTAAAAAGTGGTTTGACTTGTTATAAAAAATATTTAAATTTAATATTTTTAATTTAATTTATATAATTCATATTTTAACGCATTTTAGCCTCTCTTTCCATAATGTTACGATATAATTGTTTTAAAAAAATATTTGTGGGATGTGTTATATATTCTTTTATAGAGTTTCATTCAAAAGAAGTGACAAATTTAATTAAAACATTAATTTTAATTAATCATTTTTATTCCATCGCTTCATCACCTCTTCTTACTAGACGCCTCGATCATACACTCAGAGAATCATGATCACTATAACTCAAAAATTAATATCATTGATGCATAAATTTCCCCTTGTTTTTATTCAAATTCCCTGTCTCCGGTGCTTATCTACACTCACCGAAGCGAGGTATGGACCTCCGCCATTGGACAATAGGAAAGATAGGGGCAAGCAAAATGAGATACGATGGTTTTTTATTGTGTTTGAGGTGGTAAGTACTTTGTTCCCTGTCAGATCAGCCAATGAGATCTCAGTAGTCGTGTGTTGTAAAGACAAGATTTTGACACCCGCCTGCCACTGAGTTCACCAGGTAAAAAGACGAGTACCACACCTATTGGGAGTGAATGAATGAGGGGTTCTGTGGACATCGAGCTTTTTAATTGGTACATAAAACTAGTTTGTAGTGGCTCTGTCTCTGAAACCATCAAAAAATTTTGTAGAGATTAAGAACAATTTTTTAGATGAACTTTAAAAAGGTTGACTTAACATTGAAAAGGTTGTGGGAATGTTAGAATTTAAGTTTGAACGATTCTTAATAAATAAAAATATTAAAGAGGAAATGATTATAATTAAATTAATTTGGCATAAAACCTCTTTTTATTAAATCTATATTTTTGAACCAAGCACTTTTATCACATATTTAATAAATATAATGAGATACGGGTCATAATTAAACAATATCATTGATATTTGCATACCTATAATACATTGTAATAAACTAATAACTTTGGGCAGCAGTAGTGCACACAGGAATTTTTCAAGGGGGGAAGAAGGGGTCCAGGGTCGAAAGTCCACTATTCTCGTATCATGCTCCAATACGTTGCCTAACATTTCTTTTAATTTTGTTAATTTTCGGGAACAAAAAATAGTAAAAAATTAACTGTTAAATAAATAATTAGTATTAATTAATAAAATTTATTATTAATAATAAATACTTAATTAAATTTTACATACTTCACGCATAGGATTATAATCAATCAAAAAAAAAACTCAAGGGGTATGGGGAGGGGTCCGGAGCCGAGCCCCCCCCCCCCTCTTTGTGTGCACCACTGCTGGACAGTTGATGTTGATGAGATTTTTGACATCTGTCTTTAACAGGGATAAGTAGCACAAGCAATAATATTAGTTAAAAACACACACCTAAAAATAACTTTATTTCTATCTCTTATAATACATCCCCTGTTAAGGTATCAGACTACTTGCGACAGCTTTTTTTTTAAAAAATGAGGATATGGGGATTTTTTTGTGGTTTTTAGAATTGTTCAGAGCATTTTAAGAAAAATATGCTAAAATTAAGAAGATAAAAAGAAATTAGTGTTACTAGAATGAGAAAAAAATTGGTTGCAATTTACAAAAATTAACATAAACGGGCCCATTCTGTGTACCAAAAGTTTATGAACAAATTTTCATTTTTCAATTCTGATGTGTTTCTATGTTATTCATTTTTGAAATGACCTTCAGGATAAGAGATAGTTTAATTTTTACAAAAACTAGAACACTTCATCTTAGTTATTATATGAAATTGCTTAAAACAACAGTGATTACACTAACATAAGGGACTGTACATTTTGTAATAAAACAGTGATTAATAAATCTGAAGGTTAAAACATTTCTACTATTATACAGAACATATACAAAAATTTCAGTTAATTATTTTCAAAAATGTTTTAGCAATCGCGCTGTCCCCGTTTAAGCATTTAAAAAAAAACACACATTTCGAGTAAAACGCGTTTTAAAGTTTGACATCTTGCTTAAAGTAATGGCATCTTCTTTTACTAAAACACTTGTAGTCTTTGTTCTAGTGAACAGAAAATAATAAACTTGATATTTTTATAAAGCTAATAAGATGGCCTACCAAATAAAATCATAAAAAAATTGTCAATTTTTGGCAAAGTTCACAATTTTAGGGTAATCTGATACCTTAAACGACCTTTGCTCAACTAAACGATTTAAACAGATGCCCAGCTAAGGAAGTAGTTCAAATAAAACTGTGACAGATCTGATTTCGAATTTTTTTTAATAATGTTGCACCTTAAGATAACGCGAAGGCTATTGTCGTTGGGCCTCGCAATTTCGAGCTTCGTTCAAATGACGAAGCTGACACTTGAGTTGGCATCCCACTCTCCAAACTTCCACGCCATGCTATCATGAGGAGAGCCTCGAGAGATTGAGTGTTATCAGTTCCTCCCTCAACACGGAGGATCTTCAGTGACTCAAGAACTCCAACTATAACTCGCGAGTTTGTGATCACGAGCTCTTAAGTACGTTGCCACCAATAGATTCTGAAATCTTGACGCAAATCTGAATACTTGCAACCTGGAGAAAAAAATACTACCTATATTGCAAGGCTTTATCAGTAAGTGTTCCACGACTCAACAACGAATAACAACCGTGAATTCCGACTATGACCTATTCGCTATCGCACACAGAAATATTGCGACTTGTCTGTCAATGAATTACATTTTTCATGTATTCCATTTCTTTCAGAATGAATCAACTGATATAGGAAATCTATTATAGTTATACTCAAGTTAATATGTCTACATTAAAAATAAATAAACCATAATCGTTTGGCGAAGTAGTAAGTGAACTACTCAACAAGATTAAATGTAAATAGTGTGTGTTTTAATTAGCTATTATATCAATTAAAGTTTTTATTGGAATAAATGATTGCTTAGTTTGTTTCTTGATGCCGTAAAAATTAATTTAAAACGTAACTTAAATACGTAAAACAAGCGAAGCATATACTTGATTCCATTCAGAGAGATAAATTCTTCATTCGAAAGGGGCAAAGAATATAAAATAATAAGATGGAATTGATATTAGGATCTCTATAGTTTGTTAAGAAAAGGGCATAGAAATTTATTTTAGTAAAAATGACGTGGAATACGTAATTTTTTCAAAGTAAGGAAAGCAAACAAGCATAAGAAAATTATAGATTTCTCTAAGAATTTAGGATTTTTTCCCGTTTTTAAGTTTGTCATTTACGATATCCAATTTTTAAAAAAAGTGAAAAGGTAAATATTGATGTGTTAGAGTTTAATTTTAGACTAATTTTGTCAAGTATTATTTGCGGTTTCCTGTATAACACTTAGTTTAACTGATCATTTCATAGTTCAGGAAAGAGTTCAATCTTACGATAGCAAGCTGGTATAAAAGACAGAGAACTTAAATGTAATATATGTATAAATATATGCATCTGCACATGAGAAAGGTTCATAAATCTATATGTTTATTTGAATTCTACACATGTATATATCATGTTGCTGTTTTTTTTACTTTGATTTCAGTTCATTATACTTAAGCAATTCTTTTTTCCTTTTTCTTTCTTTCTTTTATTTATTCATTTATTTTATTTTATTGAAATTAACTTTTTAGTGGACAATTTTTTTTTAAATAATTCAAGCTGAAAAATCAAACAATAAGCTTTTTTTAAATTTTTACTTTACGTCGAATTCTTAAGTGGTTAAAGTATCTAGTTTTTACAATAATTAATAAATTCGTCATATCTTATTGTTAGGTTTATAAACATAGCCCTTCTTTTGAATTTTGAATTTTCCTTTGCTTATATAGTATTGATTTGAAGACTTTTTATAAGAAAATAGCATAGTTATGCGCGACTTGGTTTTTTCACTCAGTCATGTAGATTATGAAAGGAAAAATTATGAAAATTCTTACCCTGTATTTCTTCTTCGTTTTTTGCATTTTCTATACTTAAGTTTTTAGAGATAATGAGGAATCGGAGCATCAAAACACCCAAACATATAAATGTTTAACCTTGGTTTATAAAAAAAAAAGGTTTATTTAACACATTCTAAAAACAATATCAGTAACAACTATCAAAACAAATAACAATATCGTTACATCAACAACCGAAAAAATTAACAATATCAGGAGGAAAAATTGAAACAACTAACAATATCAGCAGCAACAATCGAAGCAAAAAACGTTATTGAAATTAATTACCGTAACAAAAGGATATGAAAAAGAGAAGAAACAAATCAATTCAAAATATTAAAAAATATGAAAATACATATTAAATATTTTTAAAAACCAAAAAATGACCTAAAACATGTTATTTCCATTAGATTTTTTAAAAAAAAAAACCTTACACACACACACAAAATCCTAAAAATGTGCGAACAACATATATGAATCATACAAAATTAATTCAGTTTTTTACACTTCTTTTTCTAAAACTCCCTCAAAAGTCTTGGTTAACGGATAATGAAGATCATTCATGTTTTCCTTCAACTTGGAAAATTATAGAGCGTCTTTTGAATTCCGTTGGCAAGTATGAATTCGCAAAAGCCTGTTTGGTAAAGTAATAACCTTATTATTATCATTATTATTATTATTATTCAGATGAGCCTCGCTCATACTCTCTTAGGGCTAAAATAAAATACACCCGTCTCTTTTTTTACATGATAGATACGCTCCTTAGAAAACCGTGCAAAAAAAATCGTGTAAAAAAATACATGTGACATATGGTAAATTTAGGGATAGGTTTGTTCTACAACTTTAAAAAAATCGTTTTGAAGGCAAAATCTCTAAATATTTTTTTAAGAAACCGTGCAAAAAAAGTAATAATAAAACGCATGTTACATTTTTATGAAACATAAGTAATTCATTTTTGTTACAAAAAAAAATTATATAATTAGTGCACATTGAAAATTCAGTCTATAAGTACATACGGCATTTAAAAACTTAAATTGAAATTAGAAATAAAATGATTAACTAACAATTATTCATCGCTACTTGATAACAAGCGAGCCCGTTTGTTAAGAACTGGATTAAAAATGCTATCATCCGTAGATGTGTCAGATATGTCTAGAAAAACTGTTGGTTTGGATTCAAATGAAGAATTTCGTTTGCGTTATTAACGGTCTCTGTTTGGTTTTTTTGTTGCTACAAAGTCTGTTATATTAGCGGCTGTTTTTCTGGTTTCTCAAGTTGATTTTATAATTCTTGATACCCACTACACAAGAATTACGTAGAAATTTTAATATACGCTCTATGTCAGGATTATGAGTAATAAAATGTTGTTATTGTAGCAAATTTGAAGCCCTCGCGAATTAAATTAGCTGTTAATAGCTGAACTTCACCTTAGACTTCACCTGTATCGACTTCTTTATTACCTTATAAACTGTCATTAACTCCTTCAAATCGTCCTCATCTAAATTTGCTTAAAACTCATGCAAAAACAAAACAAAAATTGTTGAATTCGTGTACCGTGTGATTTCAGAATCGTGTAAAAAAAAAGACCGTGTAAATTGTAACTTAATATTTTAGTCGCCAAATCTGGAAATGGGATCTGAAATGAGTCGCCAGATGCGGGATGGGATCTGAAAATAGGAAATCCTTAATCCTGAGGATTCTGATCAGGACAATAGAACAAAATTATTAAATTATTGTATTGTCATCGGTCCTGGATGAATGAGCAAAATTTCGAATTAATCCGACCTTTCTAAGGGGGTAAAAATTGACTTGACAGATTCCATTACAAACAAATGAAGCTTATAAAAGGGTATTAAAAAGAGTTGGGTGTATAAATAACCACAAAATTTGGCGACGTTTTATGGTTCTTTTTTTTATAAACTATTTTAAATGTTGCTAAAAGTGACCCAAATGGGAATTTTTATAGAAGCATTCCTTCACCTCCTCTTCTCTTTGTCCACGGTAGCCTAGTGGTCATGGTCACGAGTTCGAGTTCTATTGCCCTAGAAGATCCACCGTGTAGAGGGACTGATGCGCATCAAATCTGTTGTGACTCTAAGTCCTCCCGTTGGTATGCTGTGGCAGTTTAGAGAGAGCATACCAGCTCATAACTTGACCATGGTTCAAAATTACGAGATCCGTCACCAATAGCCCTCGTGTTGCTTTATAGAGAAATAAATAAAATACACATTCACTCACTCTTGGTCTGCTGTTCAAAGCCAAATGTACCTCATAATTCCGATTTATAGTCAAACGACGAAGTCGTTATTTTAACTCTACCACTATCCCCATTCACCTCGAACCAGCGAGAGAATTTAGAGCCCCGAGATGTAACATGCTGTGAGGTTTGAGAAAAATAATTTTATTTATTTATCCAACGCCCGTGCTTGGCTTCTTGACCATTTGACGCCTCCCAGTACCGACTGACAATGTGGTCAGTCGGGTATTCATCGAGTCCAGTGCATTGGAGCAGGTGGTAGCCATCCATTCTGGCATGGCCGCACAGTGGGTAGGCCTCGCCAGCAGCCAGGCCAAGCCAGTGGAGGTGTGCTCCCAGAAAGTCATGTCCGGTGGTTAGGTGAAAGCGGACAACAGCCTTGGCTCTCTCCAGGTGCCTCGTTCTATTAATTACAGTACATACATAGAAGTCATTAAAAAGATTGGTTAGTTCATTGGAGTCAAAATTCTGTTGTTGGTGAGAGAGGAGATTACATCCGTCCTGTCCAAAGGACTTTCACTAACCCCTCTAGGGTCTCGGGATGGTAGCGGTTGGCCTCTTTACATCCGGCTCGTGGGTGGAGTAGGGGGTTTCTCACAGTGTCAAAGGTTGCCGTGGCGATGACCAAAAACAAGACTTCACAATATTTCAAAGGGTGCACGCCTGCATAGGAACGCAATTATCCTATCCACAAAAAGTAGCCGACTTTTCAGCTGCGTGATGGAAAACGTTACAGTGCTAAATAATGGAGAGGTTAAAATCCTGTTCCTCCGAAGACTAGCGTTTGGAACTATATTAGCCCCTGCATTTAAATTCAATTAAGCCAATCGCGCATGTGGTAATTTGGAGAAAGAGACGTACTCGTACATATCTCTTCAGATGCTTCTTTTCTTCACCTGACTGTAATTCGGAATTGATGAAGCTCGCCGCTGGAAGTCTATTATGTGCATGTAAAGTGATAATATTGGAAACTAAATAAAAATTATTCATTTCAAAGTAAATTCTAATAATTGACCACATTTGTCGATGCAATTCTAATATGACATTAGTGCGGTAAAACCAAAGCTATATATATACATGGCTCTATTTTTTCTATTATGTCGAAAATTTCTGCTGTACGGGGAAGGTGGTACCATAAAGCAGCTTAACCCTAATTAGCTGGCCTAATTCAACGACAACTTTAGAAAACATAATAGGTCTCCATTTTAGTCCAAAGACTTCTGTATCTTCAATTGTTATGTTTCTTGGAATCCAATTTCTTTCTTTTTTGGCCTTGTAGATAATACAACTTTCTCACTTATTATTTTATTTTATTATACTATATATATATATATTAAAAATGACCTTTATTATAAATGAGTTAAGCACTTAAAGAGAGGATGGGGATGTAACCTACAATGTACTCCTTTTTACATTAACTTAAAAATCGTTGAACTTGTAGATAATTTATTGTCATATAAAAACTGATTGTATGGAAAGTTTTTCTGTCATTTTCAGGTAGCCTTATAAGGTCTGACCTTAATTAGTATTTATTCCAGAATTTTTAAGAAGGTACATTCGCCCGAGACAAATTGACAGTTAAAAATAATGCTTTTTATATAACTCAATGCTTTCGTAGTCTCAAGTTTGAGAAGTAAAACCAAAGTAAACCACAGAAAATATAATAACAAAGCTGAAAACGATGAAATATATACAGTTTGTATCACGTGATTTCTCGATGTACCATCCTTAAGGGACCATCCTTATCATCCATCAATGTACCATATTTAAAGGGAAATCCAATTTAAATCGCAACTGTGATAGGGGGAAGTTAGGCAATCTAAACATCAGTCTTTCCTCTCGACTGCATCCAAGATCGCCGTTATTTACCAAACTAAGAAATGCAGGTCCCTTTAAGTCTTTTTCACACGTACACGTTTGGAGCAATTTTCCACCCAATTCCGAACAATTTCTACTTAGTTGCTATAGCAACGGCTCAAAACAACTTCTTCCAAGTGAGCTGAAAAAGTTGTTCCGAATAAAAGCTGCTTGAAATTCCAGATAATGGGGTTCTTCGCGCCCTACGTCATAAACAAGATGGTGGGAAAGATAGCAGCTTCAGTTTCGTCAAATGCATCAGATATGGCGTATAATATTTTTAAAGCGTATAAGGGAATTAATACAGAATGGTGCTCTATTTCTGTTTACGCCCATCAACAAAAGCGTGAGCGAAATAAAAGGAATAATATTGGATGTTCGTTTTCCGAAGCAGAAAAATCAGCGAGTAATTTTTCAATGTGGAGACAGATCGCGACTGACGTCAAAGCATATCATTTTGCTTACGGCAACCCTTCACCTTCAGCTGAGTAAAAAATTGTCCTAAACGGTTGCTCCAAATATGCGTGTGTGATAGGACCTTTAGATCTGCATACTTGCAGAAAATATTTCCGGAAGATGAATGATGAGTTGATGAAAGTAAAATTTTCGGTCCTTTTAAATTTGATTTGCTTGATCAATCTGAAGCTTTCTTAGGGCTATTGGAAAAGGGACTTTGTAATTATGAACCTCGGTCAAGTAAGTAGGACAACATCTGAGCTGTTACCCCATTCTCCAGACTTCCACACCACGCTAATGTGAGGATTCTGAGTATCGAGAGCTGAGTCCATCAGCTTCTCCACACGTTAGGTCTTCAGCGACACAAGGACTCGAACCAGGAACTCAAAAATTTCAGACACGAGTTCACGACCATAACTAGTAGGCTACTTCAGCATTTAAATGCCTTTAAAAGGATCATTAAAGGAAAATGAGAATTATGAGTTTTTTTTATGCCGGAGTTTTTGATGTGCTGTTTTTACGTTTGTATTCAATTTTTTAATCGATATATTTCATTACAAAAATTATTTTTCCCTTCATGTACAGTAAAAAAATTTTAAAAAATACATCGTTGCATTATGTTTTATTATTAACTTATTATATGGTTTAAGGTTACAGGTTAAGGCTATTGATTAAACCCAAACAATTGCATTCCACAGTTATTTTCCTGTTAACCCACTTTAGTTAAACAAATCGAGAATATCAGTATTCTAATAATCCTGTTAACCTTATTCTTCTTACATAAGAGACTCATATTTTATTTTCTTAAACCTTCAATAAATAAATATGATTTAACTTATTTTAATTAAATCCAAGCATAAAAATCCAGTTACACAATTTTACCGTCTAGGTTGTTGTTTTTTTAACCCTATTCCGAACAATTTAAATACGGATCCAAAATGGCGCTTTCTTCCAAACGATAAAAACAGCTTCCGAGATTGAATAAAAAAAGGCACACAAAGAACAAAAATAACAATGTAATGATAAAAACATCTTTCAATTAGACATCCGTATAATTGCATCACTTTTATTTTACTAATAGCTTCCCATTTCTATTCAAATCCCATTCGATAGTTTATGCAAGATCTATGCACGAAATAAATAAAAAAGCAAAGCTTAATGATTCTCATAAACCAGTAGCATTCAAATGCAAATGTATGACATGGTTCATTAAAATAATGTCGTGGCTAGAGAACGAACGTGAGGACACGATTGCGACCAATGAGAGCTGCGAGGCTACTACTGTTTGGTGCGCTATGCGTGACTGCCAATGAGTGAGTCCTTAGCTGAGGCGTCACCTGGTTCAGTCGCTCCAATAGCAAATGAGCATGACACACCGTTTCGTATAAAGCTTAGTTAGATTAAATGACATTCTAGTAGCAAAACCCGGGCGATCCATGCTGGTTTGGGTGTGCCTAATTCGAAGGAAAAAATTAATGCTGGAATTTAATGATTGTTCTATATATTCCAGGGTTTCTCAAATTAAGGCTCGATTTTTTTATGATTATTATTAATAACTGAAATGTTCCGTTTACAAATTCTGCTTTTAATTTATCATTAGGTATAATTACATATACATTCGTTTATTTTATGATAGATTAAGGAATTCGTGATTTTTTAATAGTTTGGAACGTTTGAAGTAAACAATCTATACATTATGGTAATTCGGATTTTAATGTGTAGGTTTAAAACAGCATAAATCGAGAATTATGGTAATATTTAAATGGGTTTTAAAAATTACAGCCATATTTTTTTAATAAAATTGTTTTTGAAATTTTTGGAATTATTATTAGCAATTGCAGCTTTTTGGTCAATAATTATTTTACTTGAATCGTGTTACCTTGAAGCAAGAAGAATTTCTTCCATTACAGTATCTTGAAAATATTTTAATAAATGATTGCCTAAGATGCATAAAAAGATAATTAACGATTAAAAAAAAAAGGCGAAGGGAAGTTTCCTCAAGCAATACCACAAAAGATTTTGGAACAACCCATAGAAAGTATAAGAAATAAAATACGGGTGTAATAAGCTACAATTTAATCTTTCATAGAATAACATAAAAAGAACAAGCGTTTAAACTGTTGAATTCTTTGGGTTATTTTTAAATTTTTTTAAATCGGGGGTTATGTTTTTTAATATCTCTTTATTATTATTTTTTTTCCCAAAAATTTTCCGATGTACCCACATTTATTTTTATGGCTTTGTGCTCCGATTGCTATTGCTACCATTGTATTTGAATTTGGAAAGCCAAGCTATACATTTGTAAAGTAATTTTATTCTTCTTTACATTCTGCTCTATATTCAGGATATTTTCAGTTTTTGAAAGAATGTTCCTCGATAACGTGAATATAGTGCCAAATTGAGAAGAAAAATTGCAAGCTAATATATATATATATTGGATATTTTTTTGTTTTTACTCATTAATTATTTTTCTTGGACATATGCAGGGGCATAGCTATCGCCTGTATCAATGATATAGAGCCCCCAAGCTACAGTGGCCCCAACATTTGTAATATTTTGACACTTTCAAATAAGTTTTATCGATGCGATTGGTCCCCCAAAAAAGGTCCCCCAAAGAATTTGGATACAGGACGCCAGTGTTCATATGCATACATTCTATGCTGAAACGGGAAGATTTGGAATTTATAAAGCATGCTTAATCCTACATCAAATTTCTAAGTTTGTAACAGCTTTCAAAAACATAACAACTATGCGTGTTTGGTCTATTAACTTTTCCATATTCATTAAATAGTCTCATGTTCTCGATTCTAATTTTCGGAATTTCATCTCCCTCTGATTTGTCGGATTTACTCAATACTAAATCATCATTCTTTCGTTTTTCTATTCTAATGGTCAAAAGCAGTGATTCCCAAAGTGGTCTATGACGACCTCCAAGGGGTCTACGTCAGTCAAAAATTAATTTGGGGGGTCCATGAGGTGTAAGTGGGGTCTATGATAGTGGCTCTCATTAAACTAGACCGTGACTTTATTTTTAAAAATGTATAATCAAGTGGAAACTAAATTTTACCTATTCATCAGATTTATTTACTAAATTTGATTAGGTTAATTTGCATTTACAAGGTGACAGCATAAATTTTATTAAAGCAAGAACCATTTCAGCTTTACTTTCCTGAGTTAAACTTAAGAAGTATAATACTGGAGGTCCCGAATTTTCTAAATTTGTCACAGACAATCAGTCACAACGTTTTAACTTATGTTTAACATTTAAATGCCTTTTATTTTGAAACCAGGTTGGAGAATTCTTTAACTATGGCAATTTCACAGTAGGCAATGAATTCATATGGTCATATTGAAAAAAAATGTCATATTACAATAGGAACTGATCGTAATAAGCACTTACGATGATCTTAAAGTTTTAAAATGGATGCCATCAATTTTGGCTTTAAAAAGTCAAACCTGTTATTTGTCTTGACTTATGGAATATCGTGAGGAAGTTTTTCATTGCTTTTCCTAGTATGAAGGAGGTTCAGCTCGGTTGCCAATTTCTAAAACAAAAAAGAAAAAGGAAAAAACAAACTGGACACTAACAGAGGAAGTTTAATGTTAAACCAGACAAGATTGATACCAAATGTTGAAAATTTGATATTGTAGTGCTAGAGATTCATTCCACCCTTTAAAATAATTTTTTTGTTGATTTTTATTTATTAACTTTTCATTTTTAATTAATTAACATGTGGTTTTTAAATTTTAAACACTATACTTCATTACAGTTAGAAATTTAATTCTTTTAAAATAGGAGTAGTAGTACCAGCAGTCAAAAAGATATTTAAGTTGATAAATTTGCAAAAATTTAATATTAATTAAGCAGGGGTCTAACCAAAACCGAAAAACATGGCAAGGGGTCTTATGAGACAAAAAAATTTGGGAACCTCTGGTCTAAAAGAAAGAAATAAAAATATATTTTTTTTAAATTAAAAATTCCTTCCTGGAGAACTTTTTGAGGAGAGGTGAATCAAAGAAATCAGTGTGATTCAAAGAAAAAATCACAGGAATTCCAACACAACCACCCAGATAACAACGAGGCATTTATTGAAGACTGAAACAATTAAACTTTATTACCAGCGAGGATTTTCTTTTTCAACACTTTAAGTGTTATTAATATGAATGTGGACCTTAGTGATTTTATTATGAATGCTCTGACAACCTAATTAATAGGACTAACAATAGAGAATAGTAGATTATAAAAATAAAGTGAGTGTGATAGAGAAATTCGGTGCATACCTATGCACCGAATTTTTATAATCTACTATTTTTTAAACTTTATTTTTTAAACTTTATTTTTATAATCTACTATTTTTATAATCTACATTCTGAAAGATATCAAAATTGCATACAGAATACCTGTTGGGTATATCTGTGATCAGAGCCAATATCATATTTGAGTCCATGAAGGTCCCTTCCAATTGACTAAACTAAAACTTCCAACTGGAAATCATTCCCATAGACCTGAAATAATGTCCAATTTGGAAGCTGTTGCCTTAAGTATAATAACATTAATAAGGTTTCATGTTAGCAATAAAATATTGGGGATTAAGAATAATACTACACTCTATAACAAAAAAACAAAAAACAAAAGGCACCAAAAAGGAGTTGCCCGATTGTAATGAAATTTCGTATGCAAAGACATTTGTACGGAACATGCAAATGATTAAAATTTGGTGTCCAATGAATGAATAGCGGGAGCTACAGCTCATCGGAATTGCGCACTCAGCAGGTGTCTATAAGAAGCGATTCTCAATCTGATGGTCAAAATTTCTGTTGCATAGCGATTTAGGATACCTTTCAACGATTAAAAAAATGCCTCGCCGCAGGATTTGAGCTCATTACGAGCAACTGTCAGAGTTTGAAAGGTCGTATCATTGGATTGAAAGAGGCAGGTTGGGCAAATCAGAGAATCACTCGTCATATGGGTCGAAGCGATGCGGCCTTTAGAAGATGCTGGCAAGAATGGGTAGACAGTGGCAGATTTCAGCGTCATGTTGGTAGCGGTCGACCTAAGGCCCCAGCAGATCGAGGAGACAGATTGATTGTCAGATAAGCTGTCACAGAGCCTGATTCATCGTTATCAACGATCAGGCGTGCGACATGCACACGAGTGTCCACCATGACCATTCACAGACGACTAATAGAGCGAAATTTAAACTCGTACCAGCTTCTATGCCAACTTCCACTCACGCCTGCTCACTGTCGAGCCTGATTACAGTGGTGCTTGGCTCAATCAGGTTGGAATCATGCTGACTGGGGACGTATAGTGTTTAGTGATGAATCCCGCTTCTAACTGTGTCCTGACGATAATCGAAGATGTGTCTGCAGACGTCCAGGGCAGCGTGCCGATCCTACTTTCACTATTGCATGCCACACAGGCTCTCAACCAAGAGTTATAGTCTGGGGTGCCACTTCTTTTGACAGCCGGACTCCTTTGGTCGTCATTAGAGGCACACTTACAGCACAGCAGTACGTCAACAATATTCTGAGAACTGTTTTTCTACCGTTCCTTTTGCAGTACTCTGGCCTTATTTTTCAGCAAGATAATGCCAGACCATATACTGCACGTGTTGCTATGAACTGTCTTACAGCTTGTAAAACACTTTCTTGGCCAGCCGGATCGCCAGATCTCTCTCCAATCAAGCATGTCTGGGATATGATGAGAAGGCGATTGCATCTACCAGGGAATGTTGATGACCTGGCCCGACAATCGGAGCAAATTTGGCAATAAATACCTCAGGAGACCATCAGTGTGATTTATCACTCTATGCCACTTCGTGTGGCAGCTTACATCCAGGCTAGAGGTGGGTCAACACCTTATTGAGCTTGTTACTTTGTAACTATGTAACTCTGAAATAAATCCTTAAATTTTTCTGAAATTTTAATCATTTTCTATTTTGTACATAATCTTTCTACCCACCAATTTTTGTCTCTATCGGACAACTCGTTCTTTGCGTCGTTTTTTGTTTGTTTGTTTGTTACATAGTGTATGTAACTTAGTGCATATAACTTAGTGACGCACACAAGGGTTCCCGGGTCCAACCCCCAACCCCAAAGGCCTTGATTTCTTTTTATAGAGATTGATTATAATCCTCTGTATATAGTAAGTAAAATTTAATTAAGTATTTGTTATCGATAATTAACTTTTATTAATTAATGCAAATTATTTATTCAATAGTTAATTTTTTACTGCTTTTTGTTCCTGGAAAAATCGACAAAATCAAAAGAATATGTTGGGTGACGTATTGGAGCATGATATGAGAATGGTGGACTTCCTACCATGCCCCCCCCCCTTCCCATTAAAAATTCTTGTGTGCACCACTGACATCAAGTCTGTAAAAAAAGGACAGCGGAAAATCTGTAGCTTGGTTCAAATGTCCTCATAAGAACTTTGAATTATTTTTTGTGATTTTTGAAAAAATAAAAACAGGGACGGTGAAACATTTCGATGGGATCGACAAGTAGCCAATAAAAAGTAAAATAGCAAAATTCAAGTTCTGTAAAAGACCTTATTTTTAAAGAAATAACCATTCAACTCTTGTAATTACTCTTAAAATATTAAAGCCTTGTCTAAATTATTCATTAAAATTAATCTTTTTATTGGTAGCATGAATCAAATTCTCTAATTCTTAATCTCTCTCCTATCATTTTTCTTAAATTGTTTCGTAAAATATTCGCTCACTGGCATTTTTCATACTATTGAATCTTGTCACATTTTTCTAAAAAATGCATTTTAAAATGGATGTCCTCATATGGATGTCCTAAAATGTCCTCATAAATACGATGGTGTGGTACAAATTAGTTTCAAGTATATGTACTATAATCTGATTTGCAGAATGACTTCTTTCCAAAATAAAGTGAAATCTGAAATATGTCGCAAGATTCAGAAACGTTTAAGGTTTGAACTTCGTGGCTAGTGACGTTCGAATCCTAAGTATTCGAAAGATTGTCGGGCAAAATAATCGAAAGCTGAGTACATTACATCTAACTAATCTGGTCTGACTTTATAGAGGTACGAAAATCATCTGAACCCGGTCGGAAACTGCTGGTCCGTTTCCAATAGTCTACGACCCTCCAAATTAACCAATCAGTTTGAATAATAATTGTTTGATCAAAAAAAATATATATCTATTTCTAATTATAAAAAAAAACGAGTTTTGTGTAAAATTAAGGCTTTTAAAAATGTATTATTTAAAAACTGTTTCCAAAGACTCTAAAATGTTTTTTTTTAATTACAAAATTTTTTACTATGAAACAATTATTTGTCCAAGAAGTTTTTTAAAAAAAGTCAACACCATTGTTTGGTATTTCTTAACCCGTATTAAGTGACAGTTTATTGCTTTACATTCATTGATCGCTTTGAAGTTACACGAAGGCAGTGGAAGACGAACTTCGTACTTTTGGGGCACAGTCAAATGAAGAGGATGACGCATATGCTGGCACCGTATAATATTTGAAATTCCATATCACGCCAACCCGTGATGCCTTTGATCCTCCGAAATTTCACATGCGTCAAACCCTCTATAGCAGTGGTTTTCAAACAGTGTTTCATGGAACCCTGAGGTTCCACAAGGCATATCCAGGGGTTCCCCGAGTCACAGTAAAAAAATCAATAAGAAACTTATAGATGTGTATGCAAAATGGATTCATGTTCTCTAAAATGTTTGTATACCCACAAGAATTTAAAGCTCCTCCCTATCATTAAGAAACTGAACACTTTATTCATATATAATAACTTTATTTTTTATTTTTTTTCCATACTTTTTAAACTTTTATTATAACATAATAAAAGAATATTAAAAAACGTTATATATATATATATATAAACTAGCCGTTACCCCCCCCCACTTCGCTGGGTATTTCATAATGTTATATATATATATATATAAACTATTAATATCTAAGTCCTATCATTAAGAATTCGATTGTATTGAAAAACATACTTATGCCTGTAACTGTCGCCTCTTGATAAAAAAAAAAGGGCAGAACTCATCTAATTTGTATTTTCTAAAAATCTCTAAAATTGAAGTATAGAATGATGTTTGCATTTTCGTAACGCTACAATGAAGTGGATTCCCGCAAAACCAATTTTCGGTGGATCTCTACTCTGTAAAATAAACATGCAAGCCAAATCTAACGGGGGGAAAACGAAATTTTTACTTTCAATACCCCGTTACTATCGTAATCCCGTTGAGAGTCGTTTTCCAAAATAACCGTTCTTGGTGGATTTCAATTCAACAAACGAAAAATGTGAACCAAATTTCATTATTATAGTCCTTGTAGTTCGGAAGAAGAAATTTTTTTGTCAGTGTGCCCCAGTAACCCCCTGCTCCCCCCCCAGGAGTTGATTTCCGTAAAATACATTTTTAGTTGATCCCTATTCAACCAAAGAAACATGCTTAACAAATTTCAAGCATGTGGGTCTAACAATTCAAAAACAGGAATTTTTTTCTATAGCTCCTCTTGACCCCTCGCAACCCTCCTTAGGGGTCGATTTTCGTTTTACTCTTTGTTAGAAGAACTTTATTCCATGAAAGAAGGAGGTCTATTTTCAAGGAGGTAGACCTAATAATTTAAAAACGGCCCTTAATCTCCCGAAATGAAACTTGGTGGGTAATATTCGCGAAACCCATTTTGTAGCGATTCTCTACTCTACGAAAGGAATTTGCTTATCAAATTTCAAGATAATTTAAAACTGAGAACAATTATCTATAACGCCCCTTGAGACCCCGCAACGCCACTTGGGGGTCTGTTTTCACAAAACCCATTTTGCAGGGGAACTGTACTCTATGAAAGGAATTTGCTTATCAAATTTGAAGACTGCGCGTCTAATAAATTAAAAATGGAAAAAATTATCTACAACGCCCCTTGAGCCCCCGCAACACCACCCTGGGTTCAATTTTCACAAAACGCATTACATAGGAGATCTTTAATCCATGAAAGGATTCTGGTTATCATATTTCAAGATTGTACGTCCAGTAGTTTAAAAATTGAAATAATTATTTATAATGCCCCTTAAGCCCCGCAACGCCACTTGGGGGTCCATTTTCACGAAACGCATATTGTATAACGTATCTCTATCCTATAAGAGGAATCTGCTTACCAAATTTCAAGACTGTGCGTCTAATTGTTAAAGAATCGGAATAATTATTTATGTCCCCCCCTAACCTCCCGCAACACCCCTTGGGGTCAATTTCCCCAAAAAAAATTTGTAGCGGATTTTTACTTTATGAAAGAAACATGTCTACCAATTTTCAAGCAGGTAGGTCAAGTAGTTTCAATACGAAAATATTTATCTATTACGCCCCTTAATCCCCCGCAACGCCCCTTAGGGGGCTATTTTCCCCAAACCCATCTTGTAGCTGATCTCTACTCTATGAAAGGAATCTATTTATCAAATATAAAGACTGTACGTCTAATAGTTTCAAAATGGAAATAATTATCTATAACGCCCCCTAAGCCCCGTAACGTCACTTGGGGCTCGATTTTCACCAAACTCATTTTGTAGCGGATCTCTACTCTATGAAAGGAATCTGCTTACCCAATTTCAAGATTATACGTCGAGTAGTTTAAAAATTGAAACAATTATTTATAACGCCCCTTAACCCCCGTAACGCCCCTTGTGGTTCGAATTTCGTAAAATCCGTTCTTTTCTGATCTTTACTCTATGAAAGGAACATACCTACCAAATTTCAAGCCTGTAGGTTGAATAGTTCTGGAGATATCGTGATTAGTCAGTCAGTCAGTCAGTGAGTCGCTTTTCTCCTTTATATATAGAGATTACATACTAGCTTGTAAATCTTTTATTGTTTACTATCCTGAGTTCCACGAGATGTTTTTTACTCTTTAGTACAATGTCTTGCAAAACTAGATAGTTTTCTAATGGAAAATGCACTTTTTTATATTTGTGAAAAAACACCTACAACATATCAACAGATTCGATGTTAAAAATCTAAATTTAATCAAGAACAGATCCTAAATTTTGTGTTGCAAATTCTCTCTCATGCAAAATACGTAGTATTTCTCACACAGTTGTAAACATTTTAATGCCCTTCACAACAATGTGTATAAGTGAAAAATATTTCTCACGTGAGTAGTTACAAAAACAAAGTATAGAAACAAATGAAACTCAGAATATGTAATGCGATTGCAGTTATTCTCAATAGACCTAGACTTCGGCAGTTTGTGTGAAAAACAGAAAGCACATGTGCCAGTTACTAAACATAATGCGTGGGTCGGTGACACTTGGATCAGAGATTAATATTATTAATGAGCAAATTATATTAAAGAGTAGATTAAAATTTTTGAATAATAAATGCAATACTTTTTTATTTGCCGTTATATTGACCTATTGTTGTTCTACTTTAAATATTATTTTAGTATATATCCTTCTAAGTGTGTGTGAAATAAGATTCCATGAAAACACCTTCTAGTTCTAGAGGTTCCCTGAAAATACTTTCTAGTTCTAGGGGTTCCATGAAATCGTCTCCTAGTTCTAGGGTTTCCATGAAAACACCTCCTAGTTCTAGAGTTTCCATAAAAATACCTTCTAGTTCTAGGGTTTCCATGAAAACGTCTCCTGGTTTTAGGGTTTCCATGAAAACACCTCTTAGTTCCAGAGGTTCCATGAAAACGCCTTCTATTCTAATTCTAGCGGTTCTATGAAAACATTTCCTAGTTCTAGTGGTTCCATAAAAACACCTCCTATACTTCTAGGGTTTCCATGAAAACACCTCCTAGTTCTAGGGTTTCCATGAAAACACCTCCTAGTTCTAGGGTTTCCATGAAAACACCTCCTAGTTCTAGGGGTCCCATGAAAACACTTTCTAGTTATAGGGTTCCATAAAAACACCTCCTAGTTCTAGAGGTTCCATGAAAACACCTCCTAGCTCTAGAGGTTCCACGAAATCGTCTCCTAGTTCTAGGGTTTCCGTGAAAACACCTCCTAGTTCTAGGGGTTTCACCAGGAAAACACCTTCTAGTTCGAGGGGTCCATGAAATCGTCTCCTAGTTCTAGGGTTCCATGAAAACGTCTCTTAGTTCTAGGGATTCCATGAAAACACCTCCTAGTTCTAGGTGTTCCATGAAAACACCTCCTAGTTCTAGCGTTTCTTTGAAAACACCTCCTAATTCTAGGGTTTCCGTGAAAGCACTTCCTAGTTCTAGGGTTTCCATGAAAACACCTCCTAGTTCTATGAGTTCCTTGAGTTGAAAAAGTTTGAAGACTACTACTGTATAGGGTGGTTAATTCTAAACATGAGAGAACAGTGCAAGCCACGAGTTTGAGACTGTGACTACTCGGCTATAGCAGCCGAATTATAGAATATTTATTTAACACAACTATTGAGAAAGTTTAATAGTTCAGGGCTACCACCTGGCTCAGGATGAAACTAAATTAATTTTGAAAAAAGTTGCATGTGTAATTTATAATTTTTTTTAAAATTTAAATGTGTCTAAACCCTTTTATTTCCAGAAATTTTAACATATTATTTCCAGAAAATCATTTGAATTTAAAATTATTCAATTTGAATTCCTTTTATTCGTATTTCGAATAATTTCCTGCACTTACTTGAATTCGAGATTTACGGAATAAGAGCTGGAATAATTCCGTGGAATAATTTACTTAAAAAAAGTATACTTATTTACTTTCAAGGACTTCAATTTTTCTTTGATAATTTGAGAAAAAATATTAATCAAATTGAACCAAGAAGTTTCAGATGTGCTTGACTATATAATGTGTGATTTCTGTCGAGAAATCACATATACTTTTCGCTAACATTACAGGAATGTTATTTGCAGGCAAAACTGTCATATTGTAGTCAAATTATTGCAGTTTTATTGTCCTTTGATGATCGATGAATAGTGTGCTGAACTTTTTCTTGCTAGTGTCTTTTTTGAAAGGGCGAAGTGTACTACATTTATGGCTTCATATTTTTCTTGATAGAGTTCTTTAGGTAGCATTTGAAAATTTTCCTTTCAACTCAAACGTTTCACGTTCTTTGCTTTTCTCAAATTTGCTTTCGCTATCAAGTTTAATATGCATTATTTCAGCAGGTTTCGCTGTTTTTTTTAAATATTTGCTAATTTAAAATAAAAAAAGACAATAGGGCTTCTTTATTAACAACTGCAAACTAAATTATCTCGAAACATGAAAAAACTCCCTTTTGTAGTTTCTGTTCTTATCCTTGAAAAGTTGTTTTCATCAACCATGCTAACCCATTTTTTTCTAGTAAAATTTAATCTAGTTACGCTCTAAAAACATCTACTAAGAAGTGAGAATATAGCATTGTCCCCTTTTTATTTGTTTTTGCATATACTGTATATTTTGAAGAAAAACTACCATAAAAGTCCTCATGCATGGTGATAATACCTTCTAGAAAACTTTCTGACCTACTTTTTTGTTTCACAGGGCTAAAAATTCCCACAATGAACTCAGATTATTTCTACATAAAATTTTTAGTAGTGTTCAACACAACAAAGCTATTTTATATTTTTTAAAAAAATGTAATTGGAAAAGTCGCAAATTTTTTTTATCGTTCGAAACATTACTCAAATTTTCAAACATATCTCCAAAAAACTCTCTGAATTTATAGAAATACAAAACACAAATTTCAAATCATTACGCTTATATCCTATTTCGTCCCAAGTAAGCAAAATTCGTATATTCAAAACAATCACACCAACTTTACGTCTTGTAGAAAAACAGTTCATGTGATTTTGTAGCGTTTACTGCATTTGGTCTAGAGATTTATTGATGCTAGAAACCATTTTTTCTCAAAATATTGAAAACTTAAGTTGATTTTTTTTTCTTTTGCAGTTTAACTCTTCTATGCATCGTAGTACATATCTTGTACCATTAATTCGTATTCATTTGTTGTGTGGTGGTACATAAAACGTACCACTTGTTTGAATGCCTCAGAAATTGTTGGTAGATGGTACATTCTCTGAACCAACCCAGAGGTCAACTCCTAGCAGTTTCTCAATTTTCCAACAGATGTCAGAAGCTAATTGTATGGAATGGGTTTATACAGTAGTTCATTCTTTGATCTGCTGTGAGTCTGTCGAGTAGTATTTTTTGGAAGTGACTGTGTTATGTGTTTTTAAGTATAAATGAAAGTGATTTTTGTGATATTTTGATACAAATAAGGTAAGTACATATATTATGTAACTAAATAAGTCAATATTACAATAATTAGTACCTTACATGTGCATTGTTTGTATGAAAATATGAGAACCCAAAACATGTACCACCATGCTATTGAAGGCCATCTTCTTTACAAATACAAAATGCATTCCGCTTATTTTTTCGCAATAATGGACATGTTTATTGTGCTTGATACGTTTTTTGTAAGTTACATTTTTTTTAAATAATAATATTTATTAAATAATAGTACATATAAAATTATACAAATGTTCTGAATGAGCTATAGCTCATGTTGAGGAGAAAAATAAATATTACTAATACTATAGTCTGATTACAATAGGCACATGAACTGTGAGGACAGATTTGATCAACTTAAAGATACGAAGAAGATAGACAGAAAAAGTAAAAAATGGTATAGAATTCACTGGTACTTCATAGATGCCAGTGCAGTCAATGCATATGTCATCTATCGGGAAATGAATTTTCCAACTGAAGGACTGAAAAGAGCTTGAAGGACTTCAGAAGAAATATATCCAGAGATTTTATGAGTTTTGCATTTGTAACTTCAAGAAATAAGCGTCAGATAACCAGTAGAAATGTTCAGATCAAGAACAAGAGGCCCTATGTGCCCCAAAAAACACGTCTGGAATGTTCTGTCTGGAGTGTTCTACCCACCAGCCAGAAAGATCCACGAGAAGACGATAATAATAGGAACACACCATGTGAAAAAATTAAAAACTATTTATTAGCATAGGGTTGGGCCATTTTTGGTCTGGATAACAGCTTGTATTCGACGTGGGATTAACAAATAAAGATCTTGAAAAAAGTTCATCGGAATTCGAACCCATTTCTCGTGCAGGGCCGTTTGATGTTCAGATAGAGTACTTAAAAGAGGAAACCGAGCACGAACTTAGTTCTCTAAAAAAACCCATATACACTCAATGATGTTCATATCAGGTTACTGGGGACACCACGTTAGATGATCCACTTCATCACCATGCTCATGTAACCATGTTGGAATACAGCGAAGGGTGTGAACAGGGGCATTGTTATCTTGGAACACAGGATGCTCTCCCGGAAAGAAAATCTGAAGCATAGGGTTCAGAAGAACTGCGAGAATGCTTTGATAATGGTCGTCTGCGATCATCTTCCTCTAGACAACAAGAGACCCCAATCCACGGGAAGATATTGCACCCCATACCATCACAGAACCCCCTCCATGATTCACGGTTGTAACCAGGCAGTCAATATGAAATGCTTCTGCCGGTGTTCGCCAGACGAGCACATCTCAGGTGGTTCGGAATAATGTAAATGAGGATTCATCAGACCAGATGGCTTGTTCCCATTGCAGTTGCGTCCAGTTTGGGGGATTTCGACACCATTGTAGTCTTTTCATAGCATTTCGCTCCGAAATTAACGTTTTAGAGAATAACTACTCTGCCATGAATGTTAGCAGCAAGCAACTCTCGTTCAATAGTTTTCATGGATACGGGGTTCTGAGGGTGGGAATTCATCTCGGGCGTTATCTGCAGGAGTGTAGTCTTTAGGCGACTTTCCCCTCCGACACCAGTATATCACAATCATTCAACTTCGACTTTCACCCACTGTTGTTCTTAGCAGAAGACACCTTACCCAAGTTTGTGTAAGCTGTTATAACCCTTGACAATGTGGTCCTTGAAAGACCCCGAAGGTTGGCTGTTCTGGACATGAATGCTCCAGCTAGGCGAGCTCCAATTATGATGGTGGGGCTGGCACTTTTCACGGTGGAGAGGTTGGACATAATCACGCTTTGCTATAAGCACACAATTTCCTCATACAACTCTCACACCACTAAATACTTAATTGATACCTTACTCTTCGCCTTCACTAGGCGGCACACTGTTGCGACCGTTTATTGGACAGCCGAAGAAAGACACGCTTTTAAATTGGTGCTCCTATTATTTTATCCTATACCTGTATTTCTTGTCCTATTATCATTAGAAGTATTCTTTAAGAAGAGTTAAATTGCTGAGAACGCACATGTTTCAATTATAAACATTGAACTGCATTTAAAATGCTTCACAGCGTTTTTGTTGGGGCTCTCATGCAATAAAATTTTACAGTAAATAACCTCTAGGTCTACTTTTTGACCCTATTTGATACGAGAACGTTGCCTCGTGAAAGAACCGCAATGTGTGCAAATGAATATGTGAGCAGATTGACTTGATTTGATGTGTTTTTTATTATCATCACACTATTAGGCTTCGAGAGGTCTATTGGTGACGGACTTCGCAATTTGTGAAGAGGTTTCATCCTCGTCACAAATTACTCTACCTGTAATGAATAGATTTGAGGATGTTTAGAGAGTGATTGTAATAGTTCTGAAATTATTAAAAGTATATTGATAGAATAACGAGTGCGCTTGAGGAAAACTGCTCTGTAGAGAATTTCTGAGTGAATTCCTTTGAAGATATTTAAAAGAAGCTCAAATCTCTTTAGCTATTGAAGCCTGCAATTAAAGATTACAGCATAAGTAGAGTTCATATAATCTGTAGTGAATTAAATTTTGGTTGCGAAAATCTCTCCACTTGTATTTGATTTTTCATTCAAATCGATTAAACACAATATTAAATTTACTGTCATGTTTGTTGGTATTTGGGAGCCCCACTACGTCTCAAAGCTCACCGACATCACAATTAAAACAAAATATCTGATAATAATACACTTCACGTGTGTGGGCACTCTGGGTAGGAAAACCATGATTATTTCAGCTTTTTGCTGCAGAAATGAATAAAATTTTTCAGGGAAATATTTTGCTGGGTATACGAAATTCAAAAACAAAAAATTTATCATTTGAATCAATTATAAATATCTTTCAAAATACTTTTTTGATCCAATAGTAACAATAACAATTTTCAGACACATTTGAACAAAATCAATTTTGAAAAAAAATTACAATTTAATCATTAATTTTTTAGCTAATTTTACAAATATTTTTTTTCCAAAATAGTTATTTTACCCACCACTCTTTTCTCCCCATACTTCCTTTTTATAAAATATCTAAATACATATTCGTTTTAGTGTTAAATGTACATTTTTTTGCTAATTTTTATCCTATATTAAAATTTTTACAAGTTTCAGTTTGAATAAAAAAAATGTTTTTTTTTTTTTTGGAAAATTAAACTGAAAAAAAAAACATTTTTAAAATAATTCATGTGATGAAATTGTGAGTATTCAGCAAAAAAAATCATAATAATCTAACAAAGCAAAACAAAAAAGAAAGCAATTTTTGAAAATTAGCAAAAAAGAAAAAAAACCACTAACTGACATATTTATATCATATTATCTAAAGACTTATCAATAAATCTTTCTTTGGTCATTGAATCAAACGAATTCCCATTAGCGCTTCATATGTAAAGGGAAATTAATCCAGCTCATTCGAATTCTAATTGTTAATATTTTATCCTAATGATTTCCAAAGTGGTCTATATAGACCCCCAGGATTCTATGACAACCTGCAAGGGGTCTACGGCAGCAAGAAAATAATTTGGGGGTCCATGAGGTGTAAATGGGGGTCTACGACTGTTGTTCTTATTAAACTATACGGTGATTTTAATTTTAAAAGAAAATTTAATCAAATGGAAAACAGATCTTAACTATTTAACACATTTATTTGCAAAATTTAATGAGGCTAATTTGTAGTTATGTGACAGCATGAATTTAATTAAAACAAGACCCATCATTTCAGCATTTCTTGCCGGAATTAAGCTTAAAGGAGTATAAAATTGGACGTAACGAATTTTCCTAGTTTCTCAACTGGTCACAGACAATCTTCCAGGAAAATGATGTTTTAACCCATGTTCAACATTTAAATTACCTTTATTCAGATTTTGAAACTAGGTTTGAAAATGCATTTACTTGGTAATTACGACAGAATGCAATTAATTCCTATGGTCACATTGGAAAAAAAAATGTCATTTTACAAGAGGAACTGATAGGAATAGGAAGTAATGAGATCTTAAAGTAAAGTTTAGAAACGGATGGTCAGCAACTTTGGCTTTAAAGAGACATACCTGTTATTTATCTCGAATTATGGAGCATTGGAGAAAGTTTTTAATTGCTTTTCCTAGTGAGGAGTTTCAACGCAGTTGTCGGATGGACACTGCTAACCGAGGAAGTTTAGAGCTAAGCCTGACAAGATGGATGACAAATGTTGAAAATTTGTTATGGAAGCACCACATTCATTATCAACAATTGTTTTTTAATCAGTTATTTTATGTATCACTTAAATTTTAAATTAATTAACACATGTGTGTTTCTTGAGTTTTAAACTCTATACTTCACTACAGTTAAAAAATTTAAATCTTTTAAAGTAAGTAGCTCTGTACCAGCTGTCATAAACTCATTTAAGTTAACAAATTTGAAAACATTCAATATTGCGTTAGCAGAGGTCTACCCCAAACCGAAAAACATGGCAAGGTGTCTATGAGACAAAAAAAAAGTTTGAGAACCTCTGTTTTTTACAACTGTAACTAAAAATTCTGCATCTTTAGTTAATTTTTTTGATTTATTTACGTCAAATAACCACTAACATCGTCTCTAAAATTCCGCTAGGTACTAATTGTTACTAGTTTAATTAAACTTGTGATCTATTTCTTCTAGTACAATAACGTTTTTGTCTTCAAATTCTTTTGATTTATCCGTAAATTAATAATTTATTTTGACAGTTTTTTTTAAATGTATTTCTATCGCATTGATTACTTATATAAGATATTCACATTTGGCCTTTTTTAATTTTAATATGTTTAATAACTCTCTTAATAAGTGAAATATAGATAATAAGTACCAAGAGTAATTTAACAAATAAGTTTTAATGTGAATGTAACTGCAATTATTAAGAAATTAATTTAAATAATATAATTATATTAAACAGAATATTTGAAACGTAAGGAAATTTTTAGGAGGTTTTCAGTCACACACGCATTAATTACAATTATTTTTTTCACAAAT
This sequence comes from Trichonephila clavata, assembly GCA_019973975.1. NCBI lineage: Eukaryota > Metazoa > Arthropoda > Arachnida > Araneae > Nephilidae > Trichonephila > Trichonephila clavata. The sequence continues at coordinate 98,396 of BMAO01006864.1, forward strand.
TTCTAAAATTTTCTAGAAATAGTGAAAAAAATGTTCGAACGCTTTAAATGGTTTAAAATGAATCATTTGTAGAATGATTCACATACACAGTTGGAAAAAAAAATTTACAGGATTTTATTATATATTTTCAGCCGATTAGAGCAATAATATTTAGAGTTTTTGCGATAAATCTTTGTAGAAATATTCTGGAATGCTTCATAAATTAGCTTATGGTTTCAATAGTCTTGTGCAAAGAGTAAATAAAGATGTGCGCTACTGTGTGGACCTGAAAACAAGCTTTTCCTAAACAAGTAATCTAAAAAAAAATTTAAGTCAATTCCTACTTTGAATGGATGAATAGGAAGTATTTCATTAACCATTGAAAATTTGAACAAGATATATATAAGTATATGTAGAAATATATAGGGAGAGAGTGAACTAATACAAGGAATTAAAAAAGTGCATGATTTGTCTGCATTGTTATAACAATGCCACCAGTTTAGCAAATTTCGCTAAAAACCGGGTTTCGACGTCAACTTTTGTCATTGTTTTAGCAGTTGCATTGTTACAACAATGGAGACAAAACTAAGTTGGCGTCGAAAACCGGTAATTAATTTAATTTAATTAATTAACCGGTAATAATGAATTAATGTTTTAAAAACTGTATTAACAATGAGTGATCCACTATAAGTTTTAAAAAAAATTATTTGAACTTGATCGGATGAATAGAAAGTATTTTATTACGATTGCCAATTTGAACAATATATATATATATATATATATATATATATATATATATATATATAAAAGAGAGAGAGCTAATAGAGCAGGAATTGAAAAATAAGAAATCATATCTCTAGTCCATCTGATATTTAAGAGAAATGGATTTAATATTACTATTAAATAAGATTTTATATCAGTTTAATTTTTTTTAATCTTCCAATATTAATTTTCTTAATATATCTTTAATGTTTTTATGCAAATCCAGATGGTTATTTTAAATAAAAAAACAGTATCTCAACACCTGATAACATAGCTCAGATGTAATTAAATACAAATTCTTTAATAAACGTTTTTAATATCTTTATACGAGCACTATCTCTGATATTTATGTGAAGCCCATATACTAAAAATGTAGCCAACTTTGCTAACACCTTTCCCAGACAGATAATAAACTTCTGTCGAAATACCCTAAAAAACGCAGACATCCATTCTGATGTCACAGCATCACCGAGAGATGACATCCAAAACCTTATTTTTCCGAGTGTCTAAAGACAGCCATCACGCCCGAGCGTCATTGGCGCGTCCTAACTGTTTGTCCTCTCGTGGCCAGGCCAATTCGAGCCATTGTTTGTTCATGCGGAGTGCTTTCTCTTGCTCACGCTTAATTAGCGACGAATCCTTCCCGAGAGCATTTCCTTCCTCCATTGTCTGTTCAAACAAAAAGATTTCGCCCCAGCTAATTGGGTGATCGTGAGAGACATGACGAGTGCCATTGACACTTTTCCACAGCGCAGCTGAAACGATATCTGCACAACAAAACAGCCCAGGCCATTTTTTGATGAAGAGGCTCCCGCACACACACACAAAAGAACGACTGTTGCGAAAAGGAATTTTTCCCGCGTTCCAAAATGTCATTTATCAAAGATGGTGACTAACGAGTGTGTTCTTGGAAGAGAATTCGAATTGGAGGGGGAAAAATTTCTCATCGTCGCCTCCTGTGTGAAATTATGGTTTGATTTAAGATGGCGGTGTTGAAATAATACCAGACAGGGTAAAGAAAACTTTATCTTCTGTATCATAGCGCTTTTTTACGTTACGAATACCGAAGCTGATTGGATACCGTGAATTCGATTCTTTAAAGTATCCGACTACTTGCGACAACTTTTTTTAAAGAAATTGAAGATATGGGAATTTTTGTGTGGTTTTTTAGATTTGTTTAGTACATTTTAAGAAAAATTTGCTAAAATTAAGAAGAGAAAAAGAAGCTATTATTACTAAAATGGGAAAAATGGGTAAAAATTTACAAAAAATAACAAAAACGGGGCTCATTTTGTACCAAAAGTTTATGAAAAAATTTTCAATTCTGATGTGTTGCTATGTTATTCATTTTTTAAATAACCTTCAGGATAAGAGTTCTTAGTTATTATATGAAATTGCTTAAAATAACAGTGATTATATTTACATAAGGGACTGTAAATTTTGTATTAAAGCAGTGATTGGTAAATCTGAAGGTTAAAACACTTCTACTATTATACAAAACTTATACAAAAAATTTCACTTAATTATTTTCAAAACCTTTTCAGCAATCACTGGCCCCGTTTGAGCATTTTCAAAAAAACACATTTCGAGTCAAACGCGTTTTAAAGTATGACATCTTGCTTAAGGTAACGGAATCAGTTTTTACTACAACACTTGTAGGTTTTGTTCCAGTGAACGGAAAATAATAAACTGGGTATTTTTATAAAGCTAATAAGATGGCCTATAAAATAAAATCATAAAAAAAAAATGTCAATTTTTGGCAAAATTCAGAATTTTAGGGTTTTTGGATACCTTAAGCTGTAATATGAATCACTACATGTAGCAGGGTCTATGAAAAAAGAATACTAGTACAGAAGCATTACTTAAGAAACAATTCTTAATTTGAAACAAGATTATTTACAACGATTATGTTTGTATTGCGTAGCTTCTTAGCATCAGATTGGATTCATAGATTATTTTCATTATTAATAATGTAGGTAGAATTTTTCCATTTTGACATTTTTGATATTTTCTAGAACAGGGATGGGCAAAGACAGTCAGGAAAATCAAATATATAGACAGAAAAGATTCTCGATATTCAGGTCAACATATATTTGGGAGCAAAGTTTTTCTTGAATGACGATCAGCACTATAGACGCAAGTTGGCTGACATAAACTTGCAGGCTGTGATGAGAATTTCAACAAGCAATCTCATTCTTGATTCTAAAAAAATGTAGAAAAATATGTGATAGGGTATAGTTGTGTCATTAAACGGATTTTAAAATTAAATGCGCTTGCAGTGAAGTTGTAGGTATGAAATTCACTCAGTAGCGCAACAGCCCATGAGGGCCAAGACCAACTGTGCCCAACTCAGTATACGTGATCCTGGACCATGAGGTGCATGAGCAGATTTTCCGGTCAGGTGGTCAGTCTGATGAGAAACACCCAGTGTTAAGTTCCCAAGCCAAGCTTGGTACTCATTTATCGACCTACGGAAGGGATGAAAGGCTGAGTCAACTTTGTCCAGCCCGAGGTTTGAACCTTGAACCTGTGATGTGGAAGCGCGATGCACTAACCACTCAGCCTCTGGACTTCAGATATGATAATTATACATTATAAATAAATTAAATATAAGTAGTGGCAGTTTATTCGTTGATTTTTATGGCACAATTGATGCCTTTTTTGATATGTAAAGTTAACTAATGAACGCAATCATTATAAAAAGAGGGTAGCCTTCTGGTGTCCTACGCTTTCACAATATAGTCCTCAAGCCAAAACAATTGCCCACCCCTGTTCTAGGACTCAGTACCTCAATGGTTAAAATAAAGATGCTTTATTAAACTGGGAGATTTATATATAAATTATATTTTTAAAAAGACTTTTCAGGAAATATTACTTTTTTACCTGTGACGGACCTATACGCGACCTTCTGATTAATCCTCTTGGGGAAACTTTGGGGCTACCTTTCGCGTTAATTCACAGCCCTCCCTCAAGAAGAAACCTTGATATGTAGATTAGCTTGACTATATAAAGTCAAAAGGTTTTGTGAATGTAAGATAGAAGGAGCAGGAGAACTGTTGTGTTGATACGTAAATGAGATATAATTCATTATCACAACGTGAGTTAAGGACGGAGTTTGCCTCTATAATAAATTAGTGGATTGAGAATTAATAATTTTAGATAGATTGGATAAGATTAAATTAAACAGATTACTTGCGCTTGTTTACTTAGAATAGATTGCTCTCTTTATATGTCACTCCTAGGGTCTCCTCTTGTAGTTTCACTTGTGGTTGATTAGTGTGCTTGAATAGTAATAAAATAATTATTATTATGAAAATTTCTGGTGATGCTTTGTTTCCCCCTTCACCCTTAGATAGGCAGGACGGTGAAGGAGCGACTTCAAATAGAAGTCGCTCACACACCAATATATAAACCTGTAAGATCTACACATTTTTTAAAATTCTTGTATGAGAAAAAGAAAATTTCTCTTCTCTGAATGATTCTTTGAGAAGTCCGATCAAACTCTACTCCGAAAGCGACAAGACTGAATTAAGGGAACACATATTTTTATTGTTATCAAAGGAAATGTCTTTGGCTTTTTATTCTTTTGCTAATCACCACCTGATGTATATGTGAGAGGAGGGGGTCCTCGTGGGTTCGGACGCCCCCCTCAAAGTCCGTGACTTTTTTTCGATTGATTATAATCCTATGCATATAGTACGTAAAATTTAGTTAAGTATTTATTATTAATAGTAGCGCACACAAAAAACTTTCAGGGGGTGGGGTCGAAAGTCCCCCAACTCGTATCATACATCAAGACGACACCAATTGATTATTCTGATTTTGTCGATTTTGTTAACAAAAAACAGTAAAAAACAATTTATTGAATTAATAATTAGCATAAATTAATAAAATAAATTGCTAATTACAAGTACTAATTCAATTTTATGTTATATATATATATATAGGATTATCATCAATCGAAAAAAACTCAAGTGCTTTGGGGGTGGGGTCCGAACCCCTAGGACACCCCCTTTGTGTACGCCACTGATTATTAATAATTTATTTGATTAATTAATGCTAATTATTCATTCAATACTGAATTTTTTAATGCTTTTTATTCCCGAAAATCCACAAAAAAAATCAAAAAAATATGTTGGGTGGCGTATTGGAGCATGATACGAGAATAGTGGACTTTCGACCTTAGACTTCCCCCTCCCTCCCACCTTTGAAAATTCTTGCGTGCGCTACTGGGAGGGGAGGGTCTTACATTAATCTGGAGAAGAAAAATCATAACAGAACGTTGTTTGGGCAATAATGCTGATTTAACTGTCTCTAAACTTTCTCAGTATGTGCTTAAATACCTTGTGAATCCCAAAAAATAACAAAGAGAACTTTTCCAGCAGATATTTGATGCCACTGAAGACCCGTCGTGTAGAAAGGCTGATGTACGTTAAATCTGTCAAGACTCAAAGTCCTCCTGTTGGCGTGGTAGTTTGGAGAATGAGGTTCCAGTTCAGGTGTCGTCCTCGGCCTAGTCTCAAAATCACAAAGTCCGTCGCCAAAAGCCCTCTCTCTTGTTGCTTTATAGTGTGACGTAAATAAAGTCTCTCTCTCACTCCAGCGGATAATCGAGTTTTACTTTAAATGGCGCTGTTTAACTTTGTGTGCTATTCCATCCATCTATGCTTAAACTTTTTGTTTCAGGGATGTAATGATGCCCTCTATTTCCGTTCCAAGTTAGAATTTGCATCCTCTTTTTAATTCATAATGATTCCGAATGATGAGGTAATGATTTCCGTTTTTTCTCTATCTTTTGATTTGCTTTCAAAACTTACTATAATTTTGTGAAATGGAATCTGAAATTAGTCACCAGATGCGGAAATGGGATCTGAAAATGGGAAAACGTTAATCTTGATGATCCTGATCAGGATAGTGGAACAAAATTATTAAATTAATGTATTGTCCTGGACAAGTGAGCAAAATTTCGAATTAATTTGACCTTTTAAAGTGGGTAAAAATTGAGTTCAAAGATTCATTACATGCAAGTGAAGCTTATAAAGAGTGTTAAAAATAAAATATTTATGCTCATTTTAAAGAATAGGGGATCTTTGTACTAATTTTAAAGAACAGTTTATTTGTGTTAATTATGAATAGTATAAAATCTTTGTACTAATTATTAAGAGTAAGATTCATATTCGTAACAATTTTTTAGATAGATAAATATTCTGATAATTATGTTATGTGTTCTGACTTCTCTTCCATTTGTAAAATAATCTAATTCAGGAAATTTTATTTATTTTAGCTTCAATCAATCAGTTTTTTTTTTTTTTTTGCTGCATATATGTTCTACAAGGTGAGCCACCGTCACCCATCCAGTATAGTGGTTAGCGACGCAGACTACTGTGCCGTAGAGCCTGGGTTCGAATCCCGGAGAAGACATAGATGTTTGTAAATGTATAGTGCCTTCGCGGCATGGGGGTACTCTGAATAGCTGTCGAGCCGCAAGCCCTTTCGTGAGTTTGGTGGAAGGGAAAGAGAGGTGGGAGGCCCCTGACCACTCTCAGGGCGTTCTCCCTCCAAATTGGGATAGAACCGAGCCAAATCATACTGTCACCTGCACCGTATTCAAAGCTACAGCTAACGCCAGGCGTACAATCTAGCCCGATGCCATGATGAATTTTGTGGGCCTCGATCTGACTACTTCAAACAGGTGGCATTAGCAACATCAACAACAAAGTGAGCCAAATATATTGTCCTAAATATAATTATTTACTATGGGCAAATTATTATAATTAGACATATGTTTGTTTGGATATATTTTAAGTAAAATTATGAATTTTTATAAGACTATTTATCCCAATAAATTGTAACGTGTACGCCCTTGGTAGCTCGGAGAATGTCTAGGTCAGTAGTGGCCAACCCACGGCCCGGAAGCCACGTGTGGCTCGCCTTGAACAATTTTACGGTCCGCGAGATTCTTTACAATTTTACAAAATACAATTATTTTGCGCAATGTTTTGTTTTTAGTATTGTTACGTTGATCGGGATTCGAGGATTTTATGCAAATCAGTCGCAAAGAACAAGACAGTTCTTTAAGAGAGAGGAGAATTTATTGTCGCAAAAACAACCTTGAAATACAAGATGCAGCAGTAATATTCTTAGAGTAAATCTCAGAAGATCTTCACGCCTTCAACAACACTCAGATACAAATATCAGAGTCTAAAATACACGTATGTAAAATATTATTCACAAGCATAGCCGAGCTAATTGGTAATCACGGTCAAGGCAAGTTTACTAATCTCTAGTCAAAACAATACTCACTAATCACTGGTTGAAACAAGACTGACTAATTTCGGTGAGCATCTCTCCATTTTTAGGCTCGGTGGATACTTCGAGAAAAATACGCTTGCTTCATAGATCGTGAAATTTGTGGATTTCTTCACTAATTTCTAGAAGAATCCAGAAGGTCCCAAATTTTCCAAAATGGTCGCCAAAAATGATGTCAACTTGACTCTATCGCCAAGATTTCGCCAAGTTCCCATTGAATCACCATTATAACGTAAGAGACGGCGTGGCTTGTGCATTATTACAATTTTAACATAAAATAAATATATCATAGAGTAATATAAATGCATTACACATTCAAATACAAATTATTTGCATTATTTTATACAAAATTCGTAACAGTATAGTGTTTTGTGACAAATATATCCCATAACTGTTTCTATTTTATTACGTTGCTTCTGTTCTTAGACATACATAGAAGTGAGCAGTATTGCATTGCAGCGACCCCCCCCCCGCAGCATTATGCTTAATTCCTATAGCTTTATAGTGCTGCTTGTTGCTAGAGCCAGGCATAAATTTGATCATTGCATTATTATTATTAAATTATGTATGTTTATATTCATGAAAAATAATGAAAATAATAATAATAATAATAATTTATTCCGTTTTAAATTTTCACTTCAGTAAATGTTTGTAATGGGTCCAAATCAAAAAGGAAGATTTTTATTTTTTATATGCGGTCTGCGGGATTGTAATGTTTTTCCAAAGAGGCCCACAAGGTCATTTGGGTTGGACACTCCTGGTCTAGGTGGTATTTCAGTTCCCGCAAAGTACTCTTTACTCAGAGTCTTCTGTTACTCTTACACATTTTATACCATCACCAGGGATGTCTTAAAACTTAGTGAGGCTCTGAGCCCCTACCCAAAAGTAGGCCCCGCCTATAACCCTTAAAAGTAGACGGTACATAGCATACGTTGTTAAATACTCGTACAAACAATAACCTGAAACAAATAAATGTGCAGGACTTACAATCATCTAAGCAGGCTGCCGCTTTTTTACAGAATAGGTAATGATGGTGTATGGTGGTAGGCCTAGGACTGCACGTGAACGATGGTCATCACATGTAGCTAGTTGACATGACCTAAATTCCCAATTTTTTGGAGAATACAAGAAATAACATTTGACCGTTGAAATTATTCGAATTAAGACTGAGTCGAGAATGAGACGAGGCCCCCTCTGCGGCTAAGGCCCTGGGCTTGGGCCCAGTTGGCCCATGCCTTAAGACGTCCCTGACCATCACTTTATTGGTTTTGCATCAAGATGTGCATAACAGTCGAAATTCACGCTGAAAATTAATGGGCGAATTCGTTTCGTGAAACCAAAGCCAGATTGGGCTTTCTCTTGAATCGACGAAAATGTCTTTCTTAAAAATGTTACCCCAAATCTCACTCTTGAAGGAGTCCTCTCATTATCTATTGCATGAAAAACCACTAACCTATCTAGTGATGCAAAAGTTATGTCGTAATGAATTTTTATAATCAGAGGGCATGTTTTTTGGTTCATCCTGTATATATATATTTCTACTGTTTTTAACCTCATATTTTAAGGTGGAAAAATACGTATTCATTCAACATTTCGGGGACCAATCGTGGTAAATAAAAGCCTATGTTATGACCACAAATATATATTTTACAAAAATATTAAAATATTTTTTTCCATCGAAATTTTTTTTTCTATTCTAATTCTAAGACAGTTTTAGAAAAGAAAATTCCCGCCTTTCGGTGAATCAATCAAAGTTTGAAATTTTAAGAACTAGCAGAGTTATCTTCCATCTTTTTTATTTACTAGATGGTATACCCGGAATGGTGAATTGAAAAATTAAACAATACAGAATGAAGGATAATAAAGAAGTTTTTAATGAGTTAATTTTACGTGAATTGCAAATTAAACACAAAAAAAGGACTTTTTGCATATCTCAGTTGAAGAAAAAAACCTATTTGTTAAATTTTAAGTCTGTAGGTCTAACAGCTGATAAAAAAAGATTTTTTTTTATTTATAACGCCTCGTAACTCTCTAGACCATAGGTTCCCAACCTTTTTTGAGCTAGCACCCACTTTTCTAGTGAATGTTTCGATATCGCCCCCTTTTTAGTGAATATTTCAATACCGCCCCCTTTTCTAATGAATATTTCGATACCGCCCTCTCCCCACTCTAGAGGAATAAGAGTGTACTTAATACATGGTGAAAACAAGAGTTAAGTTTTAAAACATATCTAAAACTAATAGAATATATTTTTAATTTCTTTTTCTAAAGCTCCATTTTTTTTATTTGCTAATCTGCCACAAATATAATTAACTGTGTAATAGTATATATTTCAGTCAAAGATAGATTTGTTGGAATTGAAACGCTTACTGAATTTCTTCTTCATTTAAAAGAGTGGAATAAAAGTTTTAGCTTACTTGTTATAAAGATAGGCAGGGTTTTGATGATACGAAGATAAATATAAAATTCACAGTTTCAACCTTTAAAGAATCACATGTTAATTCCTGATTAACATGTTTTATTATGTTTCTTGGATAATATTCGTAATGAAATCCAGTGGACGAAACATTTTCTCTACTTATACAAGACAACACGTGCACCACGAAAGGTAAGAACACTGGTCGTCGTTCAACTTAATGTAAGTCTGAGATAACGTAATCTTTAAGTTTTCATCTCACTTCCCACTACCAGCTCTATTGAATTTTCATGTATAAGTAGTTGAATACATACAATCCAACATAAGGTAAACAGCATTAAAGTTTACTTTTGTTAGTAGTAATGAGTGTTTCTTAGTCTTTTAGACTATATTTGGTTAATCACCCAAGCCCCTCCGTGCCATCTGCATATTCTAATTTCTCTGGGTTCTTACCGCCCCCTGAAGTCTCAAACGCCCCAAGGGGTTATCATAATTGAGAACCTATGCTCTAGACTGTCGATTTTGAAAACACCTTCTAAGCTGATCTCTGCTCTCAAAAATAACATATTGTTGATTTTGTGTAATGAACATGAAATAGTATAATTTATATCTAGATGTTTAATGCGTTAATATTACTTTACGTTGCATTTCTTTTATGTAAAATTGTCATGTTGTAAGCAACGCATTTCATACATTATGGTGATTCAATGGAGGCAGCAAAGATGTTGGCGACAAAGTCAAGTTGACATCATTTTGGAACATATTGTCAACTGGGCGATTGACAGTTGAACTATGTAGAAGTTGCTTTGCTGTAGGGCACCTGGTGGGAAGTACAAAGAGGACAGCACAAAAACCTTATCCACAAAAATACATCCCTGCCAATTTTCATATTAGTGATCGGTTGAAAGTTATTTGGAGCGGATGCTATTTCTATAAACATCCTTTATATAAGTTAACATTGTATATAAGGAACCACCCTGACAAATTTCGCTAATGGCAAGCAGCGGCAGCAGCGTTGATTAAGACAGTTGCAGAGTTTATATGCTGTAGCGCCATCTAGTGAGAACTGCAACAAGAGGATAACACAAAACTTTCTACACAAGATATATTTATTTATACTTATACATACCAAATTTCATTGTGATCGTTGAACATTGGTGTGATAACATTTATATAGATTAGCATTTTAATTTAATTACTCTATTCTTTGATTTACAAAACTTAAGACTTACAAGAATCAAAAACAACAAACATTTGGATTACATATTCATAACTCCTGATAAATTTCTCAGTTCAGAAACCATTCCGGCCCCACAGATTGATGCATTCAATACATACACACATCAAGAGTATAATTGCGCCAACGTATGCAAGGGCGCAAAGAGGAAGACAAGAATGCATTACAAACAAAGGCAAATCTAATGGTGGCTGCACAGTAGCAGCTACTAAATCTGACGCGACAATCGTTTTCTCCACGTAGACTGAATATAGGATCACTCATTGCAATAGAAAGCATTTGTTAATAAAACTATCAATATCTTTTATTCTGGCATGAGTAGAAAACTTATAAATGAGGTTAGTTTGGATTCTTTGGACGAAGCTAAAATAATTGATTAAATCATAACACTTTCCTCTTCGCTTAAGTGTTTTGAGTAAAGTCAAAGGTGTAGTAGTTTTAAATTCAATCACTCGTAAAAATTTGTATAATTAGTTACGTTATGCATTTAGATTAATTAACTTGAAAATAGGTATTGAAGGCATCAAATATGAAGACCTTGTGATTTAGTACAAGACTGAACGATTTTGAAAAACGTATATAATGAAATACATTTTTGATAATTAGTATCAGTTAGATTATAGAATATGTATATGTGCAATTGAATAATTCAGTTATTTCATAGGATGCTAGGTGTTCATGATATAAGAAGTAGGCAAGTCAGTTAAAGTATTTAATGATGATAAATTTTATACTTTTCGTTATTCTATAAATAACTAATTATAGACCGTTAAAAGTGAAAATAAACAATTCAAGTTATTTATAATTAATTTATCATAAAGTAGCTACAAATATAACACAGAAAACATTGTATCCCTATTGCGGATGATTATTGATAAATAATAATAGCCAGAAGTTGATATAATTTATTATTGATAATATTGCTAGTTGAACAGAAAGGAAAAAGAATGTATTTGCAGAAATAGTTATATTTAAATATTATCAAAAACACATGTAGGAAGAAAAACTATTTAGCTACTTAAAACATTGTAAACTTTTTGGGCAAATTAAAGCAGAATATTAATTTAAATTTTATGAAATACCCTTTTATTTTACTCTTCCATTTATTCGACCAACGATTGCTGATTGACGCTGAACTTGGTTCAAGGTGACTAAAGCAGCTAGAATCAGATCAGGCACAATGCCGTATTTCATACTTTAACGATCAGCGATCGTTATTCAATAGAATACCTATTTAAATTGTAGAATTCAATAATTTTAATACTTTAACTGACATACAGTTATTTCATGAAATACCTAGTTGTTCTATGACAACAAATTCCACACTTAACGGTAACATATAATTGTTTTAAAGATATTATACAATGAAAAATTATTTTAATGCAACGTTTTGGTAAAAACATGAAAATAATATATTATTAAAACATTTTCCATTACATGAAAAATGCTTCTATAATAATAATATTTTGCCTATGTAAGTAAAGAGTTCTATAGGGACAGGCTAGGATTTTAAAATATACAATTTAAGAATCGGTTATTCATATATTAATATATCGGAATAAATTTTAACGAAACTCAGTTATTATTTCAATTGATCAACTCTGAAATAATGTAAGATTTTACAAGGCTTTTAAATCTCTGAAGGGTCTTAGCTATATATGAGTAAATATTAATATACAGTATTTTCATAAAGGAGAATGTTTTGAAATATTTCGACTTCTTTCTTCATTTTATGAAAATTGCATTTAAATGATTTTTACATAATACTATTCTTAAATTCTATTCTTTTGAGACACTCACCGACAAAAGTTACAAAAATTAACGTTTGAATTTAGAAATACAAAGTATTTTAGCAACTTAGTTGATTTTTACTGACTTACTTCAAGTTGTTTAGCGTAGAATAAATTTTAGACAGAAGAAAATGGAGTTGACGCGGAACATTATCGTGCTATAATTTTCTCACAATTTTAAAGCAGGATAAACCAGGTGAATATAACAACGCTGCCATTAGCATTTGGTGATGAATCTACTGTGTCAGTGCACTGTATTCAGATGGTTAAAGAATCTTTTGAATATCGCAATTCCTTCCGGATGAAGAACAACACAGAGGCCGCGGACGGCAGTAATTCCGGATAGGTCTTCGCGAAATATGTTAATGAAGATAATCGTTTACCAAATGATACAGAGGAGCTTAACATTGGATCAGCAGCCATACACAAATTTTCATGAAGAATTACATATGGAAAAGTAGTTTTCCTTTAGGTTCCCCACAATCAACTGTAGGCACAAAAGAGAAGCGTGTCAGAATCAGTAAAGAAACCCTTAGAACATAAAATGATGGTGGCTATCTCATCAATTCTAAAATTGTAACAGGTGATGAGAAAAGTATCCTGTTTTGACGTTTCAATACGTAAGAGAAGCAAAGTCTTTGAGAGGATCCCACGCCGATAAGTAGTGAAAAGACAACGATTCAATGAAACCAATGTATACCATTTTCTGAAGTGCAGGATTAGTCAAAGCCATCAAGTTGGAAGGGCAGAAGAAGGCAGTTACAGCAAACTGTTATATCACTTCTAAATGTCTTTCAAAATTCTTCAAAGTGATATTATGGACTAATGCTTCACCACGACAATGCATCTTATACATTGGATTAACAGTTGTGTTTCTTAAGCAAAAACACGTAAAGGATATAAAATCACCTTATTCTCAGATCTAGCTCTAAAGGGACTTTGAACAATTTTAATCTAAAAAGAACTTACTACGTCTTGTTCAATCAGAAGAAGAGATTGATGTAGCTATAAATGCATTTTCCATCAATTAAAGGAATGAATGTTATGAGTCTTTTAATCATGGAAAATTCATCACAAAAGTGCTGATGCTAGGACCTCCTCAGATACTCTAAAATTTTGTAGAAATAGCTTTAAAATCCCAAATTATCCCTAAAATTTCAGAATGAAGAATTCACGCTGTATCTTTGTGTAACGTTAAAAATAGGACCTAGGTTTGAAAAGTTTCCCGTAAAAATTCCAGCCTCTATATTATATTCTGGGTTTCACTATCTATAGGCAATTATATTTTATCACAGTGTTCATTTTAGCTCAGTTGATCTATTTTAATAGAATGTGTTTTACATTTTCTCATAATACTGTAATGCGTAAATATCTTTGCATTATAAAATATGAAAAATAAATTGCAAAATATTTAGAAATTTTAAAGGCCCTTTATTATAAACAAATGCATAAATATAATGCAACTTTAATGGCTTAAAATTGAGACATTTTCGTTTGAAAATATGCTTCATAAGTTCAGCCCTTCATAGACCACACTTTTTGGTACATGTATAGATCCCTCGGTACCTGGCAGCTAACTACGTGTTTTAGAATACAGCCTCCCCCACCTAAAGGCTCTGTAGACGCCATTATAGTCAGAATACCCTCAATTGTAGAAATTCATTCAATGTGGATTCTATTATAACATGATTGGCAATTTAAGTTATATTTCTCTTGTAATTGATTCCTAACAAGCAAAGATTTGCACTAGATTTGTCAAAATTTTCTCATTAAAATAATTTGCCTAAATGAGTATATTGATTATTCAAGATCAAACAATGATTAGCGTGCGTATACGTTCTAACTCGATCGCAAAGAAAAAGGGGACAAATATTATACAATCCCACAGAGATCTCCAGTCTTTGATAGCCGCATGTGAGCATCCATTATTCTAGTCATCGGTTGACACATGATTCGCGTTTGTTTTAATTCAACATAAAGATCATTCTTAACTCTCATTTTATTAAGTTTTCGTTAATACACTTTTAGCCTTTTATTATCTCTCATTAAGGTATCAACTACCTAAAATTGTAGATTTGCCAAAAGTGACAATTTTTACTCAATTTATTTTATCCGGCCATCTTATCAGCTTTATAAAAATACCAAGTTTATTATTTTCGTTGCAGAATAAAAACTACAAGTGTTTAAGTAAGTAGATGCCATTACTTTAAGCAAGATGTCATGCTTTAAAACGCGTTTTACTCAAATGTGTGTGTGCATGCGTGTGTGCGGTGCGATGATCAGAGCAGATACACACAGTGATTATAAAATTTGAAAATAATCAACAAATTTTGTAAGATGTTCTGTATAGTAATAGAGTGTTTTGACCTTCAATTTATCAATCACTGTTTTATTACAAAATTTACAGTGCCTTAATATAATCACTGTTTTTAAGCAATTTCATATAATACTTCAGATAAAGTGCTCTAGTTTGTAAAATTCGACTATCTCTTACCCACAAATTCATTTAAAAATGAATAACAGCATCAGGAGATCAAAATGGAAAATTTGTTCTTAAACTTTTGGGTACAGATGCAACTGTATTTATTTTTAGCAATCTTTGCAATTTTTCCCCATTTTGTAATAATTTCTTTTCTCTTCTGAATTTATATTTTCTTAAAATGTATAAACAAATCTAAAACCCCAAAATCTCCACATCTCTTTTTCAAAAAGTTGTCATAGCTCAGTCAGTTAAATAATATTAATTCGTATATTTTACAAATAAAATATACAAATATTTTGTTTCAACAAAATTTGATGAAATAACTATTTATTTATCTAAAGAATAATGCTTCACTCGGTGCAGAATCCATAGCGTGTTTTGAGAACAGTAATATGCAAGAATTACTGGCTGTGTTACCATAGTTCTAATACTATGATTTATTTTAATTCAATAAAAATGATTATATAAAATGCAAATGAAGCTTGATTCATTTTAATTCATGATTATCTTAATTTAAAATCATTCAAAATTAAGATAATTCGATAATAGTAACACAAAAATTAAAAGTAGTTCTTCAGTATTATTTTCGATAAAACTGAAACTAATTTTAAGTTTTGTAACAGAAGAATACAAATTTACATATAAATTTTCAAATATTTTCTAATTTTGTAAATGTTACATAGATTTAAGATTTTCAATCTGGCTAACAACTGAGTTACTTTTTACTTTCGGTCTATGATGGAAATCGAGAACAGAGCTAAAATAACTTTTGCGGCGTTTCAGTATGCTTGCAGTGAAACTATTTGGTATTCCTGATTTAGGGCAAAGTTTGTTATTTTAGCGCCATCTACCATGTAATTAAAGGTAACTATATTTTCCTGGTAAAGCAGTAAAATTACTATATTTTAAATATTTCTTATAATGTTTTCTATTTAACCGTTTTTAAAACTTTATTAAAATTAAACATTTTCAAAAATTTTCTTCTGTAATATACATGAAGATTTATTCTAAAAATATATTCATGAAGCATCAAATCAAACTATTTTCAAGGTTATGGATTATTTGCTGTGTTAAAAACAAAAACTTGAATTTTGGGCCAAGTGCCCAGAAAATTCTTATAAGTTAGTTCCGATTCAATTTCAGTGATTAAATTTAAATTAATTTCTGTAAGAAAAACCATTCCTAGCAGTTTAAATACATAAGTGGATAACAGCTCTTTAAAAATTTAATTCAGAACAGAATTATTTGATCATGAACAAAGTTACCCCCTCTCATAAATGGAATTTCAACAAGAAAAGATTTTGTAAAATCATTAAAATCAATTCAACATGAGTAATAATAAATATATTTTGAAAATATACTGTAATGAGTTCTTTCATAATCTATAGAATTAAGATTTCTCTTCAAGTCAGGTTATTAAAAACAGCTGCATTTTTAATATACCTAAATAGTTACGAAAAACTGTGTTTAAAACTATTTTACTTATAAATCATCTGATATTTCAATTTTGGTATTTTAAATAGATTTTATATTTTAATTTACGTGTTAAAAATGAAATCATTGGAAGATTAAAATTTTAATAAAACTTAAAATTTCTACAATGTGCAAACGTTTTGCTTAACGAGGAAAAGCACATTCCGATTTTCCTACAATGAGTTCATAAATTTGTTGAATTTTATAGATAAAGATCACAACATTATTTGTCTATTTCTCTAATCTCTTGGTCCTTACTCAATGTCTAAAATTTCACACTCAGTTTTCAAAGGAATCTTACTCCTATTCTACAATTAAATTTGTGATATTTCCAGTAGGGAAACATTTTACTAAGATTTAAGTTTAAAAATTATTTTCTTTAAAATTAAATATTCAAAAGTGATCAGCATTAGAAAATCGAAAGGAAATATTCTGATACTTTGGTACTGTAATGTTTTAGTAGGATATTTTCTTTAGTATATAGCATTCATAACAGCTTTTTAAATGCAAAGTAAACAGATTTTCCTTCCGGCTTTGAATATCTCTCCATTCTTCTGTGATCCCTGCTTTAGAACGATTTCTTTTCAATATCAATTCTATCTCAATTTCTCTCCAAATATTTAAATCAATACAATGTGTTCTTTTAAGAGCTCTGGCCAATAAAAAGACAGAGGCAGATGTTGAAGGTAGTGAATGAATATTAACGTTGCATATTCAGCTCTCGAGGTGTTTTTGCCGAAGAAATTCATAATTTACAGATCATGGTCAAAGTGGTAAAGACGACACTAAACTTGCTACTTTAAGTTCAATTAGCACAAAAATGCATGCATTGCATTTAAAATCAACTAGTCATAAACTTGTTGCTTAACAAAACGCTAAACAATGTCCTGCAGATCAGATATTTTAAAGGAAAATTCTATGCATTTTATATATTAATTTGGTCGGTTTATTAAAATAGTGTGCGTGCGTGCGTGCGTGTGTGGCTGTGTGTGTGTGTTGTTTCTATTTTACTGTGTCGTCTAAATTTCGTTTTAAATAAAAATTCTATCAATATTGTATAAAATATAATTGACATCAGCTAGCAACATCAGGAGGTTCTGAAATAAATACTTCAGACCCAGTACCACTAAAATACCATGCAGGGGAGTGATGCGTTAAATCTGTCAGGCTCAAACGTTCTCCCATTGTTGTAATGTGGTAGTTAGGAGAAGTGCCAGCTCAAGTGTCGTCCTCGTCGCTTGAGCCATAAGTTCAAAGTATTGAGATCCTTCACTTCAAAGCTCTCGTGTAACTAGACCATTTGATGTTAATATTCACTCACTCACTCACTGAAATAAGTACAAGAGCCCAGAAAATTAAAGCTGTCTCTTCATACTTATTCAAAATCTTCTCGTTGGCGTTACGATCTTTTATTTATTCTTATGAAGAAAAATAAAGATATCAGCAACAGGTAAAATTTTAATAAAGCTATGTTCACTTTAATGTTACTTGAATTTAAAGGCAAACTATAAGGCTTTGCTTAATATTACAACTGCGGTTTTCAACTACCCTTTCTACAATATGGATTGCTCTTCTAAGGCAGGTTATCAGATATCAAAATTTTAAATAAACTGTAGTTTTCAATTAATAAAAGGTACTCAGATTACCAATATTTCATCTGTGTTCACACGTCCATTCTGTGGGTGGACAAGGTGATGTAGTTCTGTTGGTGGTGGATCTGAAGTTGGTTATGTGATAGAAGCAGTTACTTTTGCTACTATCACTTAAGTAATTATCGAAAACAAAGAAAATATTCAAATTTTCTTAAAGTTAGTGGGTGTTATTTTAATATTAGATGAACAGCTTTAAGTGAATAGATTTTTCCGTATACACCAAAGAACAATTGCAACATTTTCCACGAACACCTCTCAACCGGTTGAAATTCAGATATAAATTTATTATGTGAATTTCAAACAAAGAAAATCAAATAAAAAGATAGAAACAATAATTCTAAATTTTCTACTTAAAATCCACATGCCTTCTTCTTTTATATAAACTAGTTCATTAATTTCGAAAGTGGCGTAAGTCAAATAACCATCAAAATTAATTATTTTAAAGAATGGTATAACCCAGTCTATAAGTTTACATACTTTGAAATATAAATATATTAATATAATCATGCAGTTATGTCAATTACAATATTTTAAAATAAATTGATTTAGGCTACTTTTCAAAATGCAAACATTGAATATAGAATATTCGTTCATTAAAGATTGCATAAAATGTATTTCCGCTGTAAATATCAAAGTACATGGGCGCTTTGACAGTTCTTTCTAACGCTCAACATTTGTATACATTTCAGTTAAGCTGTTCCTTGCGTAATGTTAAAGTATATGAATTTTAAGGAAATTGTTTAGTAAAACTAGTTGATATATTACAGCATTTGTAAGGTTATATAAAGATTTGGGATTTTCGATCTGAAAATGTGTCCCAAACTTGGTATAAGGTGATGACAGCAGGGTGGCTCACAGAGCCGGACAAACGGACCTTCAGGCAGCAAATTTCAGGGCGCCATTTGGATCAAATTGCAAAAATTTGTTACAAAAATTGATATATTTTCTGAATTATTGGATGTTAATTCAATATTTCGTATAACACAGAGTTTCTCAAACTGTAGGAGCGCTCCTAGGGGCGCGTGATTACCCACAAGGGGAGGCGTGTATATCGAAAATTAAAATAAATATTAAAAATTATTATTTGCTGAAAGGAAGTAGAGCAAGAACATTCTGACATAATAAATCATTAAATGCGCATTCACATAGAATTTATCAGACCCTGAACGATGTATTTGTTAATAAATTTATCAATAGTAACGAAAACAGTTTAATAATAAACTGGCTCCTTAAGTTGTCGCATACAGAATATATTCTAAATTTAATATTTATAGCAATCATTTATTGCAGTTTGAATCAAATGATATTACACCATGATTAAATATATTATAAATGAATAAGTTTACATTCATTTCAAAAGTGAAATATTTTAAACATTTTATTCAACCCAATCCGTTACTATATTATTATGATGGTTTACAGTTCTAGAGCAGTTCATTGAATCCATCGTCAATTCTTTCGTACTTGGGCTGAAAGCAGTATAAAGACTATAATCTAACATAAATTATTTCTCAGTAAATAGAACTAAATACACTACTCCAAACGTTCTCGTTGAAGAGAATAAATACCCAGAAATGTCTGCCTTCTTCATCTATCCACCTATTTTGTTTATAATTGAGTCATATATCAACTTTATTTCAAATTATTTATAATTGCATCAATGCAATGTTATTGTATGGGAGGGCATGCATGAAAATTATGAAGAAAGAAAATTGGGTCACCAAACAATGCTGAAAGTTTGAAGCACTAATGTAACATCTTATTTCCTTATTTTGTACTCTTCATGTTTGAAGTGGTTTCCTCTTACTTGTAGGGTTCGAGGCGGGAGGCTAATGCTAATTTATGAAATTTAAAATGTTTACACATCTTTCTAGTAACTTTCTCCCATCCAGGAACAGGATCACAATGAACATTCCTTTCATCACCCACGATGTCGATGTCTTCTCAAAGGAACAAGGGCTAATAGAGTTTCTGGTAGATAGAGAGTGATAGGAGATGTTTTATTTTAGTCTTGAGTGTAGTTACTATCAGTTATACATAAAATAAACACTTGCAATCCCAACCATCAGTGAGCTCTTTCAAAGTGACCTGCTGAAATGGTCCTTCTCTTACATTTACTCGTTTGAAATAATACTTCGTGATTACGTCCTTAATTCAATTCTTTTGTATTTTTAAGGCTTAAAATAATAGCTAATTAGAACAATCGTTTATCCGAATCATTTTGGGACCAGGCACCGTTCGGATACGTGATTATTCGGATATCGTGTTTTCGTTGCAAGGTCTCAGATTCTCTTGAGCAGCAGTAATAGTTAGCAGTGGTAGCGCATCTCATGGTTGTTCGTACACTCGATAGCTGTCTCTAACGCAAAACGCGTCGGGGTGATGCACCCTTGTTACTTTCGTTGTTGTTGTTGTCCTCGTCTTCATCGTTTCATCGTCGACGAGTTCAGTTCTTCATGCAAGTCACAATCTCATCATCATTGTTTGAAATCAGTCTTCTGCATCGCATGCATCCAGTTTCTACAACAGCAAAACTCAACAAAGGCGTATACACCTTACTTGGAAACAAACTGACCTAATAATCCACGCGGGTATTTGCAAATCACCCAACTGATATTCTCCAAATATCCCTCCACTTCAGGTTTTCAATCACTTTTGACCTCGCGAAACAACTACTGGTGACGCACTGTTCGAGCTTATCGAACTTTGTTCGGATAGCTGACGCTCGGATAGTAAACGTTGGGATAAGCGTTCTACTTTATATATATATGCTATTATTATTATTTATTTATTTGCAGAAATTATTCAAGTTTCTTGGTGTAATGTATGTAGACAATTCTTTTTAATTATAATTTTTGGTTTAGAGAGGTAGCATTTTCCATTTTGTCAGGGCAGCAAACTGTAGAACAGCCTGATAGCCTTAAACATGCCATCTACAATCAGTATGTATAACAATAATTAAAGTAAAAACTCCAGATCAAAATAATTGCTAATTTATATAATTTGTCAAAATAGCATTTATAATTCTCATCAGTTTTACGGAAAAATTTTCCGTCTCCATCTCTCGAAATAAATCCTCAGATATAAAATGTGGTTTTGTTACAAATAATCACCTGTTCCAGTAAACGATTATATTTATTCATTGTCTGATCAGTCGGAACATTACAGCACGCGAAAATTCACTACATTTCGTAAGATGTTCAGTTTCCTGCCTGACCATATATGTAAGATGGTATTTACATCAAGACTAATCTTCAAATATCAAATTCAATGACCTGTTGGTGACCGGACAGTTGCACCATTCAGCGGAAAGGGCAACAAATAAAACGGAACAAACAATCCCGTTGTATCAGGAACCTACATCTCAATCTGGTATCTGCTGGGGTAATGAAATTGGTTGGCAGGTGCTGGAGAGTGGCGCAAAACCTTAGCCGAAACTGCCGACGCTAATGGTATGTACATTACTAAGCCTCACGTGTAGAACAATGCAAGATAATAACAAAAGATGCGCATTCGTTCCACAGAACCATAAGTGTTCTGGAACACCCATTCTCTAAAGACTGGTGGGAGAATCCGGGACAGGGGTGGTTGCAGTCAAATTGCTCGGCAATTGCAGAAAGCACTGGGCTTAACCCAATAGGCAGAAGATAATTGCCAGGAAGGGTGCCGCGGAAATATGCTATCTTTCTTTTCCATTTTTCACTTTTTATTCTTGCTGTGCAGGTAGGGATAGAAA
>BMAO01006865.1:0-15959 GCA_019973975.1 Trichonephila clavata
TAATAAAAAAAGAATATAGTTGAAGCATTTGCAAATGAAGCTTTTAAATACTTTATTTTCAATATTGACAAGAAGCAAATACTATTTTTTCTCTAGCAATTTCGTTTCAACTGGCCATTCTGAGATTTTTAATTTTTATTTTGGCACACATAGATTGTCTTTGACACAAAAAAAAATGGCTGCATATATCAATAAAAAGTATCTGAAGTCGAAATTACATTTCAGAGTTGAATACAAAGTTAATATATAATTAACTCAAAAATAAAATCAAATAAATAATTTCAAATAGAATTACACACTTTACTTTGGATTTTAAGTATTGTATTATTGATACACTCAAATAGACAATTTGAACTTATTATGTATTATATTAAGTGTTCAATTTTTGGTAATGTTCGGTTAGACAGACGCAGGCGATAAATCGCCAAATATTGACAACAGCCATAGACAAAATATCATTCAATGCAAGCATTTCCTGTCACTCTCCACGTTATTTTCATTAGGAATTCAGATAAATTAATAACAATTAACACAGAAAGTATCTTTCATTTGTCACATTTTGGAGGAAAAAGTGTCTGCCTGACGAGATTCACACTCAGCTAATCAAACAGTACCTAATTTTTTCTTCTTCAGTACATCGAGAGACATACTTTTTTTTAAAAAAAGAAATAAGTAAAAAGAACACTAAATGTTTCTATAATATCATAAAACCATTACAAATTAAGTATCTTTAAAAATGATTAAGTAAAAGAAATTATATATGCAATACAGCTTCCACTACTAAATTTGTTGGTATGCTCATGAAAAAAGAGATGCCAAGCTTAATGACTTGGCGAAATACAAGCCATAAATTTTCCATAGAACTATAGATCATGTCCTGCTTCTACGTATCGATTACAGTTTGGAGTATGTTGATTTATAGATTAATTAAACTGAAGCCAAAGAACCTTATAGAATCAGTTTTATCCTTGTTGAACGTTATGCAAACTAACTTGATTATCCTCAGTCTCACAGGACCAATCATATACAAAAGAATATGGAATACCAAATGTTAATACGTTCTGCTTACACACATAGAGTGGTTGAATATTAAAAATAAAAAATTCGCTTCGATTATTATTTAGTTCCGTAAACACATAAAAAAAAACTAAATGCTACAAAGTATTCCAAAAGTAAGGGAATATTAGTACCACAGAAACACTGCAAAGCAAATCGACTTCAGAAACTCGAAAATAAATAGATCTAAAATAATAATTCATTTCTGTACTGTGCACTGACAAAATCTGTTTTCCGATTAACCAACCTTTCGATTCAGAATCTCTACAGGAAAGCATCTGAAAACCCTAGAGAGACACGACTGAGTCAGTTCGTGAGTTGCTATAAGTCTCCAGACTGCTCGATCCATCTGAAAGATAGAGCATTGGTTGAGAGCACAGATCTCATCCACAGTCTGTTTGTGTTTAAATTTTTGTTATCTGTACAAAGAGATGTCTCTGATTATGAACATTAATAGATTTGCTATTAGAGGTGATATCGTTCCATTATGTCATCATTTTCATCTATAGGTGCATCAAACGCCGTGTAGGCGGCGGAGAATCCTTTGGTGTTGATGGTGTCGTCCGAACGGAATCGAACCATGAGGGTGTCCCCGCTGGAATAGAACTCAGGAGGAACCTGCGGATAAAAACAGATAATCAAGTAAATTTCATGAACAAGAAGGTGAAATTTAGAAATCACAAGGAAGTAGATAAAGTGCAAGACAGTGGTTATACACAAGGGGCTGGAGTGGAGATCAACACACCCCACATGCCAACAAATTTTTAATTTTTACCATAAAGAACACCCTTCGGCGCGTTTGCTTAAGAGTTTTTGTAGAATGTACCCCCTTCCCTTTAGAGTGGCTTGCGTTCGCCATTTGTAACCTTGTATAAGAGATGTCTGTGTACGCCACAGGTAGACCCCCACAAGAGAGATCTGTGTATGCTACTGGTAACCCTCCACAAGAGAGGTCTGTATATACCACTGGTAACCCTCCATAAAAGAATAAGAGTGGTCTATGTACACCACTGGCAACTCCCATAAGAGAATACGAGTGGTCTATGTACGCCACCGGTAGCCCCCATAAGAGAATGAGTGGTCTGTGTATATCACTGGTAGCCCCCATAAGTGAGGTCTGTGTATGCCACAAGTAACCTTACATAAGAGAATAAGAGCGGTCTATATACGCCACTGGTACCCCCACTTAGGATTAAAATGTGTACGCTATTGAGAGCGAGAAATTGGAAATTTGTAGACTACATGCTGCTTTTTGAATGAATTCGAATACCGTTTCTCACTTCTCAGCATTATAAAGCGGCTTTTTTGTGCATATAAAATTTCTTCTTCCATATCGTCAAACGATGTCATGATAATGGCAAAAACTCTTCCTAACATTGCAAGAATAAATAGCCAAGTGCCTCCAGAAAAACCTTTTCATGTGACGTTACTCTGGCAGTCCAATAGGCAGGGGCGTTTTAAGGCGTGGGCCAACCAGGTCCTCGGTCTATTTCACAACTGCAAATTCACAAATGCAATGCATGCAAACTCGTTTTTCTTGAAGTAGAATTCTGCATATGCATAGTAATAATTTTAGAAGAAAAAGGTTGTTGTTGTTGTTGTGGCTAATCCTCAGTCTATCTGACGGAGTCAAACAAGACCCAAAAAAGACCATTGACCCTTAAGAAGTCCAATACCAGGAGGGGAGAGAAAAAAAGGTCCTCCCTCGAAAGTCCCAAGCAGTCCAAGATGTGATCTGGAGAGGCTTGCTGAGTCTTTGCACATGGTGCAAAGAGAAAAAGTCTTCCTGCCACCACAAAAGGAAAGACTCTTTATGTGTCCACTTTTCAATCTAGAGATTGCAGTCTGAGAGGCTCGGCCACATTTAAGTAGGAATGAGGATCCAGGATGTTTGCTTTCATACCAGTGATGGTTGGGTGGGGTCCTCCACTCCTTTAAAATTTCAGATTTAACCCTAGATTTTGATGTTCAGAGTAGGTGAGGGTTGAGGAGATAGGTGGAGAAGCATTACAACCCTCTTTAGCCAGGAGATCCGTTTGCTCGTTTCCAAAGATATTAACATGGGATGGAATCCACTGGAAATGAACATCATGGGACTCTGATATTTGTGAAAGTTTTTGAAGTATGGAGACGCCAACCCTGTCTCGACTGTGATCCAGTTATAAAGATGTTGGAGAGAACTGCAACTATCAGAGAGTATCCAGAGGTCTCCGAAGTTCATTAAGAACTGCCTCAAGGCCGTGCTCTATTGCAATAAGTTCCCTTTTAAAGACGGAGGAAAAATCGGGGTTACGGTGGCAAAAAGAAAACCTCTCTCCACATTTCTCAATGTAAATGCCACTACCTGCTCGATCACTTAGTCTGCTGCCGTCTGTATAGATCTTAATGGCGTTACTAGGGATTACATCAATGATCTCCAATGCTAACAGCCTAAGATGATCTGGAATGAAATCCCCTTAACGACAGGAGTAGAAAGGTCAAAGTGAAAATGCACTTTTGGGATTCCTTTCGCCGGGCTGAGACAAGACTTTAGAGAGTGAGGCTCAACATCCCTAAAAGGCAAATGTAGAGGAACTGCTTGACTAAAAGAGCTATTTTTCTTTAGTCTCTGATCATTGCACCAGTTGTTAAGATATAATGAAGTTTTATTATGTTGGCCATAGCTAAAGAGTTTATTGAAGTATTTGGTGAGGTTAGCCCTTCTTCTAGTTTTGAGAGGTTGCAAATCAGCCTCTAAGAGTACAATTTCTCTAGGGCAGCTTCGCCTCAAACCTGTGATAATTCTAGCAGCACTGAGTTGGATTTTTTCTAGTTTGTCCAAATTAGTATCTGATACACAGCTAAAAACCGGAAAACCATACTCCAGGATTGGCCTTATGAGTGTCATGTATGTATTCCTTAAAGTGACTGCATCAGCTCCCCACTCCTTGCCTGCAATGTATTTGAGAATTTGTAATCGTTGTCTGCATTTTAAGACAATATGATCAATATGTTTATTACTAATCCATTCAGGATACAAGATGTGAGAAGAAAAAGGCACATATATAAACTTTTATATACTTGACACAAATTCTTTGGTCATAAATAAATTAGATTTATCCTCTAGAAAAGAAATACAAAGTAATGAGCCGCACTTAAGGTTTTTTTTCTATTTCATAAATTTAAGAAAAAATAGATAACTTTACACACACAGAAACTTACAGCAATATGGATTTATACACCAATGTTTGAAAGTGTGTTTTTTTATTTCTAATGGGCTGCGAACTAGTGTCTTACTATTGCAGACCTAGTACATACTCGGAAGCTGGTATCTCTTTTTACTGCGGCATCCTATAGGCGGATACCAATCGCCGCAGGTAAATTCGACGCCAAGTTTCCTCCTAGAGGGAGGCACCTAAACTCTGACGATTCTGGGGATTTTTAACATGCCGCATAACTTTACGACATGGCTGCATTAAATTTTCAGCGTATGAAAATCCACCGACTTGGGCCGGGGTCGAACCCGGAACTTGGGTGCAGAAGGCCAGTGACAAACCAACCACGCACCCAGCCGGCTTGTTTGAAAGTAAAATAACTGAAATATTTGTATTGAAATGCATGATGGGGTAAAATTGATTTCACAAATTAAAAAAAAAACTATCGCAATTTAATTCATGTAAAACTACACTTGGAGTTGTATAATTCATGTACAATTCTTTTTTTTTATCTCTCATACAATACAATACATTTGTTAATACAATAAATACAAGATACATACAAAAATATATTTATTGATTTTGAAAATCTTACGTAGAATATTTAAAATAAAACTTTAAACCTTTTTATCCTTTTATAAATCTTTTAACCCTCTTAACTTAAAACATAAAAAGGCTTGCGTAAATCTTTCAAAAAGCTCCCTTTATTCCTTTTAAAATTCCTTACTTTAAACTACAAAAGGAAAAGGAAAAAGATTAAAAGATAGAAACAAACGTTTAATTCTACAAGGACTCCCCCCCCCCCTTTAATACTTATTTACTTATTTGTAATTCATTGAATCAAAAGTTGAAAATCTAGTTTCTCCATTGTCTGGACTCTAGAGTAAATAGTATTATAATGATTGTAACAGAATTTTAAGGAACTCAATAGAATGGAAAACAATCTTTTTTAGAATTCTCGCCGGACAAAGTGAGCTATTTTACTTGGAATTTTCCGTTATTTTAAACTACTCAAATAATCTTTTATAATCTTAATGAATGACTTCATGCGTTTTGTTCTGAAAATATTTGCATTGGTTAAAAAAATTTAAGAAAAATTAATCATAAAAAATTTGAATTAATATTTTTTTATAATTTTAAAATTAAGGAGGTATTTCAGTCTAGAAATTTGAATTTTTTTTCATATTTTCAAAGCTTAAACATTTTAGAATATGTACTTAAGAGGATTTTTCAAAATTACAATTATTTTCGGAGAAATAGGTATTTTAGTGACGTGGCATATAAACCGGCTCGGTTGGAACGAATCGAACAATAGACGATAGAGAACTCCGTATACATGCAATCGTGTTCCCTCTTAAAACCATTTATACTCTTTATGTATATTTTAAAATACAATAACCGAAAGTCTGAATTCATTAATATGGACTTTTGCATCTAAGCATCTACATGCTGGAACACACACAATTGAAATTGAAACCTTTATAGCAGTTTGCATTTTGAATGAAGGCTTCCTTCCCATTTTAAAAATGTTGACCCTTATGGGAATAAAAATTGGCCCAGAAGCTTATGTATTTGCCGTTAAACGTGATAATATTTGGCTTAAGTGCTCAGAAATACGAGCTTCTGACGCTTCAAAGAAGGCCAAAACTGCTCGTTTGGAAGAATGAACTTCGAAAAATGAGTTTTTTGAAGTAGAGGTAGGCCTGATGCATGAAGCAGGAATCACAGGTTAAAAAAAAAAAAAAAACGTATGCATAAAGTACTATAGTAAGGCTCAGTTTGCGCGTAACTTGACCCGAAACTTTAAACGCGTTTTTCTCGAAACTACTTTTTTTCGAGACTCTTGTCATGATATCTCAAGTTCTACTGAACAAATTTAATTGAAATTTGATGTGAGGCTTCTCTATACATTATTCTATCACACTAACTAAAACTATACTAAAATTTAATTTTTTACTATTTTTAAAATTTTTTGAAATAACAAAAAAATTAGTAAAAAAAAGTCTTTTTATTTCAGACAGCTGTTATTTGCCAAACTTCAAAATTTGGACGATAGCAACATTTTTTGGATAAAATTTTTTCCCCTTCAGATTATTAGGAGGGTTACAATCAAGACAGGCAGGGCGTGCCATTTTTTTGAGAACCCCCCCCCCACACACTTTATCAGCCTGCCACTTTTTAAATTTTTAATTTCTTCACTCGATTTATTTTGTATTGTTTAAACATAATAAATATCTGGTAAAATAACGGCTAGTAAAATATTTTTTTTTGTATTCTTTTTATTGCAACTGAAAAAATACCTAAAATTCATGCCTCTAGACCAGAATAGCCCCTTAAATATTTTATCACTATATCAGTTTGTCATATTTATTGCATTTAAATCTGACGTAAAAAGTCTCGTCTGTGTAAAAAAAAGATCAAGCTTAAAAAAAGATAAAATAATTAATAATTCATTTGCATTGCAACATTTATTCCTCAGTTCAGTTATTCACGAACTAATTTCAAGAAATAGTTTCCCTTTCAAATATACTATTAGACAGATATTATTGTAAAAATCCCGAAGATTCGGTTATTTAAACATGCAAATTTCGGGAATACGCTGCTATAAACAAGTTATACAATATCCGAAATGTAAATAAGTCACGTGGTTTTAGCGTAGAATATAGAGAAAGAAACGGCTGATAAACGAACAGTTGCCACTTTTGTCGTCTGGAGAATCCACAATTTCATAAAGAATTTTTACGTCCTAAAAACGTATGTAAAGAAAAGTAATTGGATGACCGAAAGCATGCTGGCAATCGGACGTTTTAACGAGGATACAAATTGTAGTCTTCTTACTTACAGCTAGTCGATCTTATCATCAGATCTCTGCTGAAACTCACGCAGATGCATAAAATTTTGACCAGATGGATCGAAGATGAAAGGTAAATCGCCAAGACCAGATCTATTTAAAGGAACAGCAAAACTCACAGATCAATCCCACAATCAGTGTGACTTTACAATCAACATTTCTTGACATTCTATTGAATGTTCAAAGAGCTTTGGATGTTCCAATATCTGTGAGAATACTTTCACGACGATTGGTTAATAGGCCTTACACATATGCCAACACCTTACGGAGATTGGCATTGTTGTCAACACAGCGACATGAAATATTCTGATGGTGCCAAGACAGAGCCTCTTGAATGACTGAAGGATACAATGGTGTTCAGCGACACGTTTCGGATCTGCTTTTCTGCTTGCATCTGTCCAGTGAAAATCTAGAACCGTTAGAGCACTACAGCTAATTCGACGACTACTATTGTTGAATGTCATTCCCCTTGTTAAAGTGGTATGGGGATTTAAAGTGCATCAGAAATGATAGCAGGTCATCTCTGTTACACGTCAGAGATAGACTGTAGGACCTATATGTTAATGAGATACTGAAGCAGGCTAACAGCAGTTGCAGAATGGTATTTTCCAGTAAAACAACGCGCGACCACACACTGTATTCATCAACAGACATGCCTGGCAGCATGTCTAATTGCTTTCTTGGCCTGCAGTATCTCGTGCTCTTTTACGATTCAAGCATATTTGGAATATAATTGGCAGTGGTTTACCTAATTTGCCCCATACCAAATTGAACTGAAGAATAGGGAATAGTTGAAAGCATATGGGCTTCCCCATCCTTCACTATCTGCTTGTCAATTGAATCTGTAGGGTTACTGCTTGCGTTACGGTGAGAGATAGTCCTACATCCAATTGATCCCCTGCATTTCCATAGCTTTGAGTTATTATCTCGTAAATAAAATCTCTTATTTGTGCATATACATTCCCTGTCTTTATATCAATTTTCATCCCATTCTACTCACTTTTTCCTGGTGTCGAATTTTCTACATCGGACGGTGTATGAATTGAAAACTATTAAAATGTTTAACATGTTTCAGATTTTTAAATAATTTTTTTTTCAATGATAGGTGTCAATTTTTATAAGGTTAATTCAATTTGAACACACACACACACATGCATTCATACAGTTACATATTTCCCTGAGATGCCTTTTATTCCTATGTGCTATAAGTGTTTTGTTTAGTTAAAGAAGTTTTACCAAATGTAGTATTATAGATACCCACATGAGAAATGCGTAGTTGTATTGTAAAAAAATTCCGAAGAGGTATTAAAATTCATAGTTTTTTTAATAGAATTTTACAAACAAGTGCTGAAGATGGCTCAGAGTACCTGAAAATTCAAATTTCTCTCTCGTAATTAATGTAATTCTGATTAAAATATCAAGGAAAAATAAAATATATCAGACAATTGCTTAAAAGATAGCTAATAAAAATACACAATTTTGTGTTATGATAAGTGTGGGAAAGACTTAATATCAGAGGCGTTACGTACACCCCCGCAAACCCCGCATCGCGGGGGGGGGGAAGAGTTTTAGAGGAGCCCAAAGCTTATGTTACATTAGGGATTCGCAATCCTTTGTAAAATACGGCTTTGGGGCCCAAAACATGACATTGCAGGGGGCCCTAATTTTCTTCGTTACGCTTAACATTAGTCGAATTAATAGATGTATGCATGAAAAATCGAGATATTATTTTAATCTAAGAAATTTCAGAAAAGGACTTGTAAACGAAAGATTTCAAACAAAAATGTCGACATTTTAAGAGATTATTCGAATATTGTATAAAAATACTACTAAGCAAAAATACTGTAGAACAGCATTCAAGATATCAAGCACAGAATTGAAATTCAACCCATCTATCTCCGTTTCGAGATTCGAATAACATATCTAGCGAATAAAACAGAAGAGAGTTGTTGTCAGATACTTGAATGAATAGCCAATGCTGGCAAAAAAAATCTTTTTGCCTCTCTATTCAAGCAAAGAGATAAAATAAATTCGAATAAATAAAGTTCAAAGATAAAATAAATGAAAATAGAATCAAGTGACAATTAAATATATTTAAATATAATAAATAACAATAAAAATACTGGAACACGTTGAATTAACTTCAGTTTATATAATCAAACAAATATATTCTTCACGAGCAAAGAGTAGTGATAATTTGCAGCTAAAATTGAAGTTTTAGCGAACACTAGAATATATTCGCAGATTTCAAGATATTTGAAATGTTTTGAAGCCCGGTAGAAATTAAATTTTATAAACAACAATTATGAAAGACCCTTATATGGCACGAATTATTTTCCCCTAAATGTACAGCTGATTTTTAATAACCATCACTGAAGCAATTATGGATTCATATACTGCATTGGCCAATTAAGTAAGCTGATCAATATTATTGTTTGACTGAAAAAATGAATTAATCTGTATCAAGCCGGCACCAGATCAACAAGTAAGGCGCATTACAGTGAAATTAAAGAATTTGTGAATTATGTAAGCATTATGCAGTTAAGCAGAAAAAAATGTCGTGGAATTGGCAGTATTGTAAACGAAGTTCAACTTGGAAAGTTTCATTATGCATTGTACTATACTTTGCTCAATATCATTCTCAGACGGCAGATAAAAGTAAAAAATAGATTTGTCATGTTTTCCATACGCGTATGCAAACTATGGGTGAAAAAGAAATTTTTTTTAAAAAAAATAGTCATTTTAATACAATTTAATTCCATGTTATACATACCCCCATACAATAACAATATTTAATTCTACAATACTATACTTTGATGCTAAAGCTACAATACGACTTTAACCTCTTAAGTGTCACTGGCCTATATAAACATCTCTCTCAGCCAAAGCATTAATTTTCTGGATGTATATATACGTCTTTCGGAAGTACAATCTTTTCTGTGCAATCCTATCCATAAAATTATTCCAAATGCTTTGGAATGCAATAAAAGGACCATAACAATGTTTGCAAAAGATTTACTTATTTCAGAGTATTTTTGCTTATTTATATATTCCTTTCCTCCCCCCCCCCCAAAACATCCCATACGCGCGTCTACGTGGAAATCGGTGACATTGGGGAGCGAATCTTGTAACTTTTAATCGGCAGTTAGGGGATTAATTATAAACCATACAAATTATCAAGATAAGTGTTAATACAAACCCCAAGGGGTCACTGTGGTAACTATTAAAATTGTTAATTGCTAAATATTGTTAAATTAATTATAAAATACATTGTGCAGTACTGATGCATTTATAAGTATATTTTATCAGTGCAAATGTGTATTTTATTTTTTCTATGTTAGAATGTATTTTGTTTCCTTACTTTCAGAAAATTTTTTTTTTTTTAAAATAATCTTTTATTTTAGACTTTTTAATAGGCTCGCGCACCCCTCGTAGAGTTATGACGCCCCTCTAGGGGAGCGCGCCCGACAGTTTGAGAAACACTGATTTATTGGAACTGCTGAAGAATCTGAAGCCCAGTGGATGAGTGGTAGTGGATCGTGCTTCCACGCCACACGTCCGGGTTTCAAATCCCGGGCTGGGCAAAGTCGACTCAGCCTTTCATCCCTTCAGTGGGTGGATAAATGAGTACTATGCTTGCTTGGGAACTGAATATTGGGGTTTTTGCCTCAGACTGACCACTTGACCGAAACAGCTGCACATGCACCTCAACTCCTAGGGCCACGTAAACTGAGATAGACACAGTAGGCCTTTACCCTCTAGGGCTGTTGTGCCACTGAGTTCAGTGTAGTTGAAGAATCTGGCAAAAGAAAATGATTCTAAGCCGTGTCTCACCTTGTTTCCGCAGAATTTGCCGAGGTTCTTGGCTGAGTCATCTTCCCCATCGTAGACCTCAACGTAGTCGTAACCGCAATCCTGTTCGTGCTCCACCTCAAAAGTGAGGAACCGCAGTCTCACTCGGTGATCATTCAGCCCCTGAATGATCCAGTCACAATCCTCCTTGTTATCGTAATTCTGGTCGCCATACTTGGCGTGGGAATACAGGTGCTCCATTTCTCGCAAGGCCAGAAGACGACCACCACATACTATGGATCACAAAATAAATTCAAAGTCAATACAAAAATTCCATTTAGTAATGTATTGTAAGAAAAAATATACAACAATTTATAGTGCAATATAAACATATAGCAATGTATAGTAAAATGGAAATGTATAGTAAAATATAAATGTATAGCACTTTTAGTAAAATATAAATGTATAGCACTTTTAGTAAAATATGAATATATAGCACTTTTAGTAAATTTCAATGCATAGTACTTTATGTATAGTAAATTATAAATGTATAGCACTTTTAGTAAGATATAATTATATAGAGAACTTTTAGTAAAATATGAATGTATAGTACTTTATATATAAGTAAAATATAAATGTATAGCACCTAATTATTGTAAGGCATAAATATATAGCACTATACATATACTATATATTCCTGTAATATTTCGATTTACGCTACCCCTACTTACAGGAACCTGTAACTACGCGATTTTCAAATTCCGTTGATTCGTCTTTTGTTTCAGGGCTACACAACTCGATAACTCATTTCCCGCTCGACGCTCTGCCATAACTTATATTTTATGTTATTTATTTCTTAAAACGGAGTGTGTGTTTGTGATTACATGCTGTAACTTTTATATATCGTGTTTGTTGAATGTATTATATCTACTAAGATTTGTAATGTGATTGAAAAAGTTGTTAAACTCTCCAGGCAAATAAATTTCGAAGTGGATATTGATGGCGTTTAAGAATTGTTGGATTACCGCAATCAGAAGCTGACAATGGATGAGCTCATAGAAATGCATGAGTAAGAGCAAGATATTGAAGAACTTGTCTTTAGATCCAATTCAATCAAAATATCGAATATCAGTTGAGAAATTGACAGAATGCCTTAATTTAATTGAAAAAAGAGCTGCAAATCTTAGAAAATATAGACTCCGACGAAGAACGTATTTTTTTCAACAAAACAAGGAATACAAAATTGGTACAGCAGATCACATCCTGTGCGATGGTCTAAAACCAAAGGAACTTGCTTTCCTTAACACCAAATTCTGTCCAGCGCCTCGCGGAGGGACTAAGGGACTATCTCTACCCTTGTCCGTTTTGTTCGAAGGTCAACCACCTTCTCCCCTCAAAATAGCAAACCACCCCCGCTGATGCGGAGAATTGCGCCAAACATTCCACAATCTACCGCCAACAGTAGGCAGACACTACAGATTACATAGTTTCTTCACATTCATTGCATTGTGTGTGCAAGAATTACATAACTACGCAATTTACGCGACAATACAGGTTATTTAGTTATCTATAACATATAGGCGTATAGTTAAAACAAAATAAATACAAAAGTAATAAAAGCACGCATACCAATTAAAACAAACAATTTCTTCCCAAAATACAACTTCAGATTCAACATTTGTTTGAAGACTGTTAGGGACGAATTTCGCAAATTTGAAATCTGTAACGAGAAGTTATTTCACCTATCACCTTACTCTCTAAATACCCCGTTACTGCGAGGAATCCCAATTTTCAAAGTTTTACTTTATTTTTTCTTGATTTAAATTTCCTCATTCAGAAATTTAGAAAAATTCATTACAAAAAAAAAAAAGTATTCTTCAATCAATGATTTCCCTTTATTTTTAATTAGAATAATAGTTTCAATTTTTTTTATGAGTGCATTTTTAATGTAAATACATTTCTATGCTAATAGATTTACAAGTGTGTATGAGTGTATATTTATTAAAGTTACATTCCTATTGTAAATCATGAACACAACCTCAAAAATGGGAAATTTTGTCAAATGAATCAGTAGCCGGAAAAACATCTTAAAACAATAAATCATTGTTATGGTTATATTTGAGCTGTATTCTTTTAAAATTACATATTGATTTAGAAATAAGCCTGCATAAATTCTGTATTCGATAGTTTAAATGAAACTAATTTTTTGCATTTTTTCAGTTATTAAAATTATAATTCTTTTTTTTTTTATCATTGAAGTGTTAAAAAAACACTTCAATTATAAAAAAGTTAGTTTGAAATACTCGTCTGTACCTTATATTTCTGACCTTCATACATAAGAGAACTTCAAATTAGACATTTTTCCTATCAGATTTAAACTTATTGCACAAGAAAAATATAAAAATCCCCTCTTATATCTAATATATATCTATTATATCTCTATATTATAGTATTTATTTTTAATTTATATTTCACTTCGATCAAATGAGAGAGAGGTAATACAGAGTAATAGTAGAGCCCATTTAAAATTTATCTTCAAATTTGAGTTCTCCACTATAAATACAATATCAATAAATTTAAGTTCATAACATAAAGACAAAAATATAAGTTGTAATAACTTCAAGTATTTGGTTAACAAATTACAAATGATATTGGTTAAGTAAAGTTTTGTGTTTTTTATTTATACATTTTTTTTAATAAAAAATCATACCTCCAATGCAAATGTGTAAACATACTGAAAACATGTGCTTTCTTTTTAACCAGACTGAACCACAGCAACGCGTGGCAGGGACAGCTAGTAACTTAATAAATTTCTAACTTACACTCTGCTCTGTGACAATAGTTGCCAATATATAAGGAACGAATTCATGATTGTCACATGATAGCTGCAATAAAATATTTTCCGTTGAATTCAAAATTGACTTTAGACTAATGGTTTGCTTATAAAATTTAGAACAATATCAAATTTGAAAATCGGTAAAATATGTCAAATTATTCAGCTTCTTAAAAAAGTTTTTAAAAATAAAAAGTGCATTTTATATTACAAGAGTATTTTTAAACCGAGTACATTTTATTACTTTTATTAAAGCTTCCAAAAGAAAATCTAAACCAATATTTTCTTAGCTTTCAAAAATATTATAAGCCACCACACAAACACAAATAACTTTTTCCACACTACTAAATCGAAGAAGTTTTAATTAAATTAAAACTCGTGCTACGGTGGCTAGCAATTTGAAAGAAAAGAGATAAATTTTTCGATCAAAAAAGAACTTTATTCTCGCATTTATTCTTAACATAACCAGTCGAACAGAATCTAGTGTTGTCATTCGCAAAATGCTAAATAGTAATTGAAAAATAATAATGCAATTAAAAAAAAACGTTGCCATCTGAAATTTAAAGTTCGTAATATGTGATTAAAATAAATAAATAAATAATACATTTTCAACATCTTTTGTGCTTAATTACTGTTAGTAAATTTTCACTTTTTCAAAGAAAGTTTCATTTAAAGCAAACGTTGGCAACAGTTAATTCGTATGAACTGATTGGCTGGAATTAAGTGATTGCATTTGTCATAATCACATGAATTTAGCCCACTTGCAAAAGATCTTCAGAGGCGTGAGGTTCGCATGCAAATGCAAAGAAAAGAAAACAATTTAATAGACTGGCCACTTTTTTAATGTTATAAATTTATGCATCAAATAAATGTATATCAGTATCTTTCTTTGCCTATGAACTCGATTCATCTGACGTCATAATCACATGACAATATGCTCAACTAATTCCCACGTGTTTGATCCACTGAGTATTTTGGTGGCATTTTCGAATTTGCATCTACTATCATGTAACAAAATAAAATCCTTTCTTTCCTTAAACTTAAAAAAATTTAAAATTTTTTTATTTTCATTCATTATTGATAGCTTTATAAATATATTTTTTTTTAAATTGCACATTAATACTTCTTTATTTTTAATGCAAAATCAAAATTTGTAAATTCTCGGAACATCTATCACTAAATTAAGTTGCTTGGCGATCGATTCCGGTCGCCAAAAAAATTTACACCGCTAAGGGCCTTCTCCGTTCCACACTTTAACACTTAAGTATAAAGGATTTTGTTCAATTGAACGATCCATAATCTTTTGAAACACAATGTGGTTGGCAAACTAATTACTAAACATAAAAGTATACATAAGACACGAGGTCAAAGAACAGAAGTTCAAACTGAGCTTAAATCTAATACTGTAAACTAAAACTATGTATATATTTGATAACTATACGAAAAGCAAAATACTAGAAAATATATTAAAAACATTTAGAGTACTAAAAAAAATTTAAAGAATATAAAATTTGAATGTATGCAAAATCGACGGTTAGCACACAACCACGATTAGCTGTTATTGTTTATTTGATAATCACGTGACAATTGCTTAACGATCGCAGCGCCCTCTTTTGATGAATCGACCCATAAGAGAATAAAGATACTTTAAGAATCAGTAAGTCTCGAGAAAGTAAATAAAAATGTTCATACATGACAAAAAGTACAATTTGATATGTGATGTGAAAGTGGATTATTATACTCATGTGTGTGTTGTTCATGCGATACGAGACAAATAAAAAGTATAAATTCAGTACTTATGTCGAATAAAATGCAATGAGAGTAATTTTTAAACCTATTTTCCTGTTGATTTTTAAGGACGGAATTGATTGCAAATTGAATAGTAACGGTACGTACGTATTATACTGCCAACCAATTTAGTCAAATAAAAAAATATTGCCAAATCAAAAAAACGTCGCCAAATCGTATGTGCGAACAAGATTATGTTTGGACAAGCGTTGAAACAGTTTTCCACTGTTGCTGCTTATCGAAACATTTGGTGATTTCTGATCATTCGAGAAATCGGCTGAAGGTATTAAATTAAGTACCAAAACAAATTTTACACCAAGAATTGATTAGAAATGAACAAATAGCCCTTAGCATGACGTCATGTAATACAGCATACTATTAAGTTAAATTGGTATTGATCTGAATATTCTTATACTTGAAATGATAGAAATAAGGAAACATAATA
>BMAO01006866.1:0-23697 GCA_019973975.1 Trichonephila clavata
CCGTTGTGTTACAGGAAAGATAGAAAATTGATTCCTATCAGGATACTTTAGATATCACAGATGATCAAGTAATGCATTATGATACGAAAAATATTGTTATAACCTACTACGCATAAAGTTAATACTGTTCTTATACATTTTATGATAATTCAATCTACACTATGGGTTCTCACCTTTTTTTACGCCGTGTCACACACATATGGCAATCATTTTACACGGGCCGCAACATGAGGATTAACACAGGGAGGAGGGGAAAAGCTAAAAGATCAAAAACATTTAAGATGCAAAACTTGATCAAAATATTAAAATTCATATTTTTGGATTTTATTTTTTTTTAAAAATTACATTAGACTCTATCAAAAACATAGATTGACCCACCCACATAGACTCTGACCACAAAAAATAGAATTAATGCATTTTTTACCCAGGTATGGCGTAATTTCAATTTCCCTTCATCAATGATCCCAAGCTTTTTGTTTCCATCCTACTGTCATAAAAAACAAAGCTGTCATGTATTTTTATAGTTTGTTTTGTTTCTTTTGACAAAGCCTCACTTATTTTTGTTTCAGAAATTAATTTTATTAAGTTCAGGATGGTAGCAAAGAATTTTTACAGAATCACAGACTGAAATCAATATTACTTGTTTAAAATTAGTTCAGACTTGCTCTGTGCATTTTTGCTTCAAACTTATTCAAAAACATTTTGATTTTACTAAACAAAATATCTGAACAAATAATTGAATTTATCAAAGAGTTCATCGGAGAGCATTTAAGAAACACCTAAACAATTTCTGTACAAATCCATATCTTTATATACCCTTAACAATTTTATATGTTTATCAATATACATAGTGTAAAAAATTTTATATAAGGTTTTTTTTTTTTTTACATCTGCATTTTGTGAACAATCGCTAACAAAATACTTTGTTGTTCTTGATCGATGTTTGTTTTTCAATACGAAATAGTCAACATCCCAATAGTCTTAAAACGACATATATTCTTGTAAGTATTTCGCTTGGAAGACATGAGGTTTAATTAAAAAATAGTTTCACCCATAAAAATAGTTGCTACTCCCAAGTTATTTGTTATCACTAACCGTTACAATTAAAAATAAAAAGTGTTGTCTCAAAATTCGTACGAGTATGCCATTTATAACAAAATTGATGTATTTGATAACTAGATTGAAAAAATGTCTCACTAAATTTTAATGTATTGTTCTTGGATTACTGAATTTGTTAGTGCAACGGGCCATGACCGGGCCTCTCAGGAAGGTCAAGTGGGCCAGTTGGGTATCGCTGATCTACATCATTGAAACTACCCCACTTGAACCAAAACAGTTTCGCCTACGCTAGCATTTAAACTTCCATCACTTTGAAACCGCACCGTTGGCTATCACGTTTGGGTCTAACTTCCGAGATATTTTCCGCTTACAAATAGCAAAATCGATGAGGTTTTTGTATTGAAATAGAAACAATCTCTTATTTTGGGGGAAGAAAAAATCTTCTTTCCCATCCTCGATTAGGCATTGAGTTTCTTATCTTTTCTTTTTTTTTTACTTCTATCGGAAACAGGATTAGGTTCCGTTAAACGAAATCGAAATAAAACTACAACGGATTTTTTTCTCTCTAGATAACAAAATAAAATAGCACAGGTATCCAATATCAGAGAAAGAGTGATAAAAATTAACGCGTTCGATAAAAGAACCAAACGTGGAACCACAAAATTGAAGCACTTGACAGAAAAACGAGCGGAAAAAATAACACAGTCAATTTTAACGACTATACAATATAGGTACAAAAAATTTCTTCCTTTACCGTATATTTCCATTTATAAGAATAGAATTTTCGGGATTTTTCAAAAGGCGGAGTATGAGAGGTCTTCTTATATATAAATAACCTAACCTCAAAAAAAAAAAAACATAGCTTAGGAAAAACAATTTCTTCTTGCATTTTCCGTCAGTCATGTAAATTACAATGCAATACATAATATATTAATTAAGGAAAAATGTTTTTTTTTATTTTGAATGGACTGCGGATTGATGTTTTACCATTGCAGACCTAGTACATTCCCCGGGAAGTATCTCTTTTTAGTGCGGCACCCTATAGGTGGCTACCAATTGCCGCAGATAATTTTGACGCCCAGTTTCCTCCTTAGAGGGAGGTACCTGAGATCTGATGATGCCAACCTGTACTATGATTTAATTTTACCGAGAGCACCCAAGCCAAATAGACGCTAAAGGGATCCTTTAAATTCCGTATAATCATACGACATGGCCGCTGTCGATTTTCTGAATCATGAAAATCCACCGACTTGGATCGAGGTCGAACCCGACACCTTAGGTGCCGAGGGCCATCGACAAACCAACCACGCCACCCTGCCGGTCCCTTAGGGGATAAATAAATCATGAATTACTCATGAATAATAGAGGGTCTAATTATTCATGAGTAACAATTATACAGGATTGGGACGCATATTTTTTCCAAGTAATCGAAAAACAATATAGAAATCTTTATTTGTGCTAGGTCGTTTTATGTATGTTATGTATCACCACTTCAATCACTTAATATTTCTCTATCACCGAAGCTTCTGTGGATTTTTTTTAATTTAATATTTTGTTAACTTATTTAACTTTTTTTTATATTGTTTTAATATATATTCCCTTTCTGGTGCATTTTGTTGAATTCTACGATATGTTTATTTTAATCTTTATTTCTGCCGATTCTTCACCATATTGCTTCTTTTTAATTTATGAATCTATCCAGAAGTGTACATCAGAAATTTACATTTTATTTTTGCATAAATTGAATGAAATTAATTCATTTATTATTCTACAATTATATCTCAGTTTAAACTTTCTGAATGCGATAGATACTTTCAAAAATTAAGGGAACCAGTAAAATTGCGTATTCTATTTTGTATACAAAAAGCGTATATTTTCAGAAGTATAATGACACGTAATGATTGTTTAAAATAGTCTATTTTGCCTTCAAATATTTCCAACCATATTTACATTGTGCCCCAGGAAATCTTTAAATCATTTATGGGTGTGTTTGTTTCCACTTTATTCTGTTAAAGCATAAATGATATTTTGCTTCACTTAAATCGAATAGACTTTTTTTCTAACAAAAACAAAGATAAAAAGCAATTTTCCTCTCCATCCACTGAAAAAAACCAAGGGATCTTTGGCTTCTATTATACATGATTCGAAATGGAACTTTTCTGTCGGAAATGGTTCTCGGTCGTGGAGGAAATTGAAACAAAGTGGATTCGATTCGAATTTGAATGTTACGTTGCACAGAATAAAAAAAAAAAAATTAGAACTAGTATTTTAGAAGTAATAGTTCCAAGAATTGATGTTCCAAAGAATTGATGACCATGTTCCAAAGACTTTTGCTATTAATAAAAATTTATAATAGTTTTTAAGCATAAAAATATAGCAAAAACACTTTATTCCTAAATATGAAGTATGTTTATTAAATGAATAATTTATTCTATTTTGAGAGCAGAATTTCTCTCCAAAGTATAAAATTCATCAAAGATTAATTTGGCAAAACAATTAGTGTATGTTTTAGTCAAAGAAAAAAATTATTTTTCAATTTTTCCTATCATTGCGCAATTACCTTTAAATAAACATGGATTATACTCAAAATATTACGAGGCAATATGTTCCAGATTTGTCTAATTTTAACCAAAAAGTTCTTAACATTTCACGAAAAGCTTTTTTCACTTGGCAGTTAAGTATTTTCTTTCGTTGCCCACTCATGGCAGGGCTCCCAGGAGCCATTTTTCAACAAGACAATGCTCGGCCACACACATAAAGGCTGTCACAAGCCTGCCTCTGTCACATTACGACCCTTTCCTGATCTGCTCGATCCCTAGATTTATCACCTATCGAACACATCTGGGATTATTTGGGACAGCAAGTTGGACAGCCTACGAGTTTGTTCGAACTAAAGAAGCATTTACAGCAACTGTGGAACAAAACGTCAGGTCATCATACGGAACTTATATGCCTCTGTGCCCGCGCGCTCGTATCGCATAGTGCATTCGCGCTAAAAGGGATCCAACATACTAAAACTTCCGTTCATTTGTATCTTTTTCTGCAATTAATGATAATTTTTCTTCGGTTTACTTATATTAAAGTAGTACTTACATATGTAAAACTTCGTTTTTCATTTTGACGTCTTTTTCTTAATTCGCAAATTTGTATGGCAATGAATGTTTTTTAGTAATTCGTATTTAAGAGGAGGACTTATTGCATACTTCTTTGTAAAATTATATTTTCATTTTCAAAATTTGGTTTCGAATTGAGAGGATCTACGCCATTTTGACGGGCGATAAGATGAGCTTTAAAAAAAGACCCGTTATTATTTACATTTAAGAAAAACGATGATTCATGGTGTCATTTGTTTTCAAGTTGATTTATTTTAGTTAGGATTATTTATTTACAAAAAAATTCTATTTTTATCTGAAATGTTTTTTATTTACCATTTGTTAAAACTTTTGAAATTGAGAGTTTATAAGACATGCATCCTTTAATACTGAATATAAAAATTGTAAAATATTGTAATAGTGCAAAATGGAACTGCAGAAGATAACTATTAGTATAGAATTATCATTACTAACTTATGAAATTATTATAAGCCACATTATTTGACAAAAAAATTTAAAGGCATTTCTCAAATGTTTATATATAAGGCAGCTTTATTATTTTCAACAATATCATAATAATCCGGATTTTTTTAAATAACATTTAGAACGTGCACAGTAAATGTACCCTATAAAGCCTCTTACATGTACGTGACTAAAGCACAAAGTACAAACCTTATAATACTAGAAATAGAATTCAAAAATGTATGTAGGATATCCCATTTAACTATTTTCGTAAAAGGTTAGATCACGCACTGTGGTGTATTAAACTGCAACCAGTTAGAGACTGGTAACTGTGACTGAGCGGAGGCATTTGTGCATAAATACCACGCAACTATGAGAAATGTATCTGTAGATATAAATGTGTTGTACTGTGCAGTAAGATCGTTATTAAACTAATTTGATGAGTAATGTGTGCATCTAATTATGTTTGAAACCCATAAACATAATACACACATCCCGTTTCAGGGGACGAGAATTCTAATTAAAAACAGCATTCCAGATCAACGCCATCTGGTGGGCTTATGAAATGCCGACAAAAATAATATTCAGGAAGAGGGCCGCTAACCACCGTGCGATAAACACGCACAGCGCTTTTGCGCAGCCGCGCTCGCTCGCTAACCAAGCGGTAAGTTTCAGTCGCATCACATATGATGAGCTTTTTTAGATTTCTAACATCCTCGTAGAGGGTATTATCTAACTTTTTCATTCTCTAATATCTGCATGTTTTAATTCCTATTGCTCTGCAAATACTCCCCCTGTAAACTTTTCATTATTATTAATTATAAATTCTTTTATTTTCAAGAAGCCTCTTCGTTTGAATTATTTTGATTCGATTTATTCAAACTTAACTAGTAAATAATTATAAAAAAAACCTCTAGACACCTTGCCACTAACACTCCGCTACCTGAAGAGTAACTTTATTTGGGGGGGGGGGAGATTTTGGTTAGATACCACATGTAAAAAACGCAAAAAAAATTGTTTATTTGACTATAAAATCGTATCCTGTCCAAACCCACTGATAACTTGATTTTTTTAAATAATAAAGAATAAACATCACAGTGAAGTTTT
Source organism: Trichonephila clavata (assembly GCA_019973975.1). Taxonomy (NCBI): domain Eukaryota; kingdom Metazoa; phylum Arthropoda; class Arachnida; order Araneae; family Nephilidae; genus Trichonephila; species Trichonephila clavata. The sequence goes on from BMAO01006866.1 coordinate 5,721, forward strand.
CGATTTTTTTTAACTGCAAATAATTGACCATGGCCCATTCAGTTCCTTTTAAGTATATCTCACCCTCTCAAATTTGTCTCAAGCATCGCTTATTTAAACCACCAAAGATCCTCTTCCTAAGATGTGGATATGTATTTTGAGGGCTCCTCGGTCATCTCCAAGATGGTAATATAAACCTTGGGGCGCTATATAAATTTCTATTCTTACTAAACCTCAACGCTTTCATATATTCTGCTTCGAGTATCGTTTTTGTTACTCGAATTTGAATCAGAACTATGCTGTTAGTTTAGAGAACATGTCGCTTAAACTCCTGTGAGACATAAATAAAGCTACGTATAAAAAAATTTTTATCCACACTTTCATTTACAGAAAATTCCCCCACAATATTCTCAATGCACTCCATTCTACTATTTTTGTTCAAATTTCCGTGTCACTTACCCGCTGGGAAAAATTCTTATTGATCATCAATTTTAAAAAACTTTCCCAAATATAAATAAATATATAAGACACTATCTCCTTTCTGATCTAAAAGATAAAAAGTAACAAATCCCAAACTATCGATTACACTCGGTCAGAGTTCTTTTCAAAAATAGCCCTCGGTGGCTTAAGGAAACTGAAGTGTAATGAATTATTAAAAAGTTCCTGTATATATTACTTCACAACAAAGAACAGACAGCTGTACGATTTGCGGAAGATAATTTCGATACACGGAAGTCAAAAGCCATTCGATATATTGTGACTGCTGCTTATCAGATCCAGATTTAATGTGATAAAATCGAATATGAGGATACAGCGTTAAATGATAATAATAATAGCTCGAAGTCTGAATTGAGTGAATTCATAGCTTGAGGTCAGATAATAACAGTATACTTGATGGCATATTACAAAAGTATTAATAGTCTTAAGTGTCATAATTTTAAATGTATATTATTGTATACATGTTGTTACCTCAATTAAACTTTGCACGGGAACAGATGTTTAAGATAAGAACAATTGTAGTTTGTAATTGTAGGGTTTTTGTGCTACTCAAAATATTAGAAAGGAAAACATTCTAGAGGGGGAAAAAAGATCTTCATCTTTATACTTCCTATAACATATTTTTTTTCTCTCTTTGCACAATAAAATAACAGAATTAAAATGCGCTTCAAGGTATCCGACTTACTGTGGCGACAATTTTTTAAAAAAAAAAAATTAATAAAAATATGAAGTTTTTTTTTTGTTTGTTTTTGTACTTTTTCTATTTGTTTAGTACATTGTAAGAAAAATATGCTAAAATTAAGAATTCAAAAAGGAATTATTCATTCTATAATGGAAAAATTTGGACAAAATTTAGAAAAAATTACATAAAGGGGACCCATTCTGTACCAAAAGTTTATGAACTTTTCTTCAATTTTGATGTGTTGCTTTGCTATTCATTCTTGAAATGATATTCAGGATAAGAGATATTTTAGTTTTTACAAAAACTAGAGCAATTTATCTTAGTCATTATGAGAAATTACTTTAAAAAAAGTGATTATATCCACAGTGAGTGAATGAGTAAGTGATTTTGGGGTTTATTGGCGCAAGAGCCGATTTCGGCTATACTGCGCCAAACATTTGTTTTAATATATGTGGTCTAGACGGGAAGAGAAAGAAAGAATGAATTGAATGACAAGAAAGAGGGTCGAAAATAGAGAAGGATCACTAGGGTACCCCGGGTTCGTGAAGCCCGTGTTTACCAAAGACAGTAAACCCCGTGGGAAAAGGAAAGGATCACTAGGGCACCTCGGGACTGTGACACCCGTACTCACCTAAAGAAGGTGAGCCCCCGAGGGGGATTATATCCACAGAAGGGACTGTAAAATTTGTAATGAGTGAGTGAGCTCGAGGCTTTTGGCGACGCACCTCGTAATTTTGAACCATGGTCAAATGACGAGGCAGACATCTCGTAAATTTTGTAATAAAGCAGTGATTGATAAATTGGGATGGTTAAAACATTTCTACTATTATACAAAACATACGCAAAAAATGTTAGTTAATTATTTTCAAAACTTTTTGAGCATTTTCAAAAAAACACATTTCGAGTAAAATGCATTTCAAAGTATGATATCTTGTTTAAAGTAGTGGGGGGGGGGCATCTTCTTTTACTAATATACTTGCAGTTTTTGTTCTAGTGAATGGAAAATATGATAAATTTGATATTTCTATAAAGCTAAAAGGATGGCCTATAAAATAAAATCAGATAAAATTTCAACTTTTGGTAAAATTCACAATTTTAGGGTAATCGCATTTTCTGGTAAAAAAAATATATGTTGCTGTTAACCTAAATTTCTGTGTTTTTGAATATTACCATTTTCAATATTGGGTCCTTAAAAATGTGATTTATTTCATCACACACAAATCATGATATTTTTTCCTTAAAAAGTAAAATTAAAACCCAATTTATAGTTACTCTAGAAATATTAGAAATTCGAATTAATTTTTATTTTCTTAACAATATCGCTCATTAATTAAAAGTGTTTGAATAACGTCGTTTGATATTTTTTAACAACTGTGGGCCTAGAATTTGTAAAAATAGAATGGAAATTGAGATGTGTAACTAACAAAACTTTTAACACCTTATAATTTTGTTTGTATTCATTTCAACAAATATCAAGCTGCTAGAAACAGAAACGAATTTTATTGTTTCTTTAGAACTGGTATGTTAAAAGAAAAAGGGTAGTATGAAATTTATTTAACGTAGAAAAAAAAACTGTTTCGCTTTCATTTTAAAAAAAAGGAATATTTTAATATGCTTCCCTCTATTAACTTGCCCTCAAAATGCAATTTTCGATGTTGGAATTTAATTAATAAAAGAACGTATCTGCTCATGTATTATTCAGTAACATTAAATGAAGATGGAAAAGATTTTTTTAATTAAAATATCTGAAGTCGAAAGAAAGTCGCGTTTATGTTTGAACTTTAACTGTTTGTTTTCCCCTAACGAATGAACTATTTTTAAAATTAAAATAACTAAATAAGAAAAAAAAATTTTAAAATAATTGAAAAATAAAAAAAAATACTTAGTTTTTATTTTTACTAAGATAAAAATTTCCAAACACGTGGCGAATTTACCACGGATTTGACCAAATAAAACAATTTAACTTTCCTTATGTTTTTTTGGTTTTTTCGACGTCTTGGGCAATTTTTTAAAAATTATAAGTCTTCTTAAAATACACAGTCGCTTAAAATAAATGTTTTATTAAAATTTGAAATTGTTTAAGATTCTTTTTAGATAAAATTTAAATTTAATTCCAGACGAGTTAAAAAATTTGTTTATGTGAATCCCAACTCTTTATTTTTAAAGTTTTTTTTTATTAGATTACAATTATTGTGTTTTTTAGCCAACCATTGTGTTGTGTCCAAGGTATTTGTAAAGAATTTTGTGCGGTTGAATGTGAAATGGCATAAACTGAAACCAATAAGATCTCAAAGCTTACATGGAATTTAATGTGAAAATTTCGAATGTTTAATATAAGCTAAAAAGACAACCTGATCATATACAATTCTGAGTGTTGATAAAAAATCAATAGCCGTCTAACTTTAATACCTAAGTTATTGAATGATTTTTTTTTATTTAATTCTTAGCGTAAATGAAGAAAATATATTAAAAATACAATTAATTTGACAAAATTCTGTCAAAAAAATTTAAAATATTAAACCATAAATTCTTTATATTTTTCTCTTATTACAAACTTTGAGAGCTCTACATTATGATAGACTTTACTTTCGTTTATACTAGCATTCCAATAGGACTCAATTTATTTATCTGAACTATTATCTGGACTCTAAATTTATTTTATTTTATTTTTAAAAAAATATCACTTATTTTTCATTAATTAAAATGATAAGGCTTTTTTTTCTGTTGTACCAAATGTTTTGATTTTTATTCCAATTATTGCTTTTTATATATCTGATAAAAGTTGGTTTGGATTTTTGAATCAAAGCGATACTTAATTTTTGAAAATACTTGAATTTAGAATTCATATACTTTTTAAGGAATTTTTAATAAACATTCTTAAGAAACAATTTTAAGCTTCAATCATGTCAGAAATCCCATACCAACTTTTATTCCACATAGTTCGAGGGACTTGTTAATTTTTTTTTCACTTATGTTCGTCACTTATTGTAGGAGTAGCATTTTAAAATCACTTAATCAATTTCTGAATTTTTTTCTTCAAAAAATTAAAGTTTGCTATTTATCGTATTTCGAACACAAATTCTATTTTACATATTACATGTACGTAACTTGAAAAAGTAAAATATTTTTTTTTTATTTACATTAAAACAAGATTCTTATTTGAGTCGTACCATGTCACATTTTAATAGTATAATTTCCAGAACTTTCTTGAAAAATTATTTTAACGTTTTTAAGTATTCAAATAAACTTTGATGAACACAAATTTTTTAACCTTCAGAAATTATTGTTTTGCGTAATTTTTAATACTGCATTATTTATTTTATTGGGGCTCTTCACACACGCACACAGGTTTATATATAAAAAACAAATTGATTTCAAAATAGATTTTCTTAAAATCGCTTGTTTTCAAAGTTACCTTTCTCCTTTTTTAATTACCTCCTGTTAAACCTGAACAATTTTGAGAGAAATAGTTCAATAATTGAAAATACTTCTTTCAGAAAAATTATTTTGAAGCAGATTTTTTTAATATAAGGTATTTTTATGGAAACAAATCCCTGTTCATATTTAACTATTTCTGCCATTTTATCAAAAACCAACTGCCTTGGGATACATTAATAAATAGAACACAAGCAAAGTATATCCTTCACAGTTTTCCCCTTCGGTTATTTCTCAAAACTACTAATTAAAGAATGGCATCACCGCGGAAGTGCAATATGTATGTATAAATCCCAAGAAACACAAGCGCAACATACAACCTCAAAATTAAACGGAAACAACCACAAGCCTTCATAAACATTCTTGTAACCGATTTGCAAAGCGCACAGGAAAGTTATTTCATAATCTTTCGGGAAATTCAAGAAAGAATCTGGAGGCATAAAATTATTTAATATTCTTAAGGCATTCAACTGTTGAAAGAAAACGACGCCAAAAAGATTAAAAATAAAAGAAAAAGAGTTGTTAATGCCTTTTAGCGATTTCAATTCATCATCGCGTTAAGCTCTTGCGTTTTACAAACACATAGAACTGGTTTTAAAGAAGGAAATAATGAATCATTACGTTAACTCCTTTCGTGTTTCTTCTTTTATTTATCATTCTTGGATGGCAACTTCAACCTAATAATTATTTTTAATAATGCCCAGCGTAAATCTTGCTTTGAAAGTAGCTAAGCCTCATCCTACCGACTCGGTATAGGAAAAAGGCTTAATTCTGCTATTTTAAATTGTTTCCCATTTTTTGGAATTGTCGAGAATATTTACTTTAATTAGGTCTGTATTTAATTGAAGAGGATTTTAATCTGTTATGACTTCAAACGAGTTCAATAAATTTTATTTATTTTTTCTTAACGTATCGTTCCACTTACGGCTTTTATATATTTTATTAGTCGGATTGTAAACCGTTTTGAGGTCAAAAATAGTTAAATGTTTATCTTAAATGGGAAGGCTTTATTTTTTATGTTTTATCAAAAATATTTCAACATGACATCAATATTAACTTATTTTTAAAGCCTTGCTTAGATAAATTTGAGACTTAGACATAATATATTTATAATTTATTTTTTATTTGCAATTTCAATGGGCAATGACATGCATTAAGATTATTTTCTGAAAAAGATATTTGAGATAAATTGCTTTAGCAAACTTAAATATTAATTTCAATCAATGATTTTTGACATGCGTGATGTGAGATAGTGGTAGATAAGCTTAAAAATTTATAAAAACTATTATTCATTTTTTTAAAAAAAATTACTGGGAATAATAGGTAACTTTATACATTGTCCTTTTTTTATTCCTGTCACAGAAATTAATTATAATTTACATTTTGCAATGCAAAAATTACAGTTTAATAAAACTAAAAAAACACCCTTTTATAGTTAATCGAACTAAGTTGTAATTTAATCTTTTTGTCGCCAAATCTGGAAATGGTATCTGAAAAGAGTCGCCAGATGCGGGATGGACCTGAAAATGAGAAATCGTTAATCCCGATGATCCTGATCAGGACAATAGAACAAAATAATAAAATTATTGTATTGTCATTGGTTCAGGGAAAGAGAGCAAAATTTTGAATTATTCTGACCTTTTAAAGTGGGTAAAAATGGAGTTCAAAGATTCCGTTACATACAAGTGAAGCTTATAAAAGGGTGTTAAAAAAGGTTAAAAAACAGTACATTATTAGCAGTCGCTGTATGATTCTCTTGTATGACAAGATATTCTTCAGTAACCTGTACATGTTTCTCATAACAATAGGAAAACTAGCTGATTTTTTTAAATCGATATGCTTGAATAAACTATAAATCGCTATTCCTAGCACACACATTTCTATTTTAATCTTACTTTTATAAAACCATTTATCATGACCAAAATCTAAGATTTTTCAAAGGAATGTATCGGTAAATCCGATGATGCGAATTTTAAGCTATGCGGACAAAATTCACACATCCTAATCGCATTAGCTTTATAATTTTCAAATACAGTCGACTCTCGATAATTCAAACTTTCGATAATACGAATCTCTCAAAAATTCGAAGTATATGCTCAGGCCCTAGAAAACTCTTATTTCGAATTAAAACAATACGTTTTTGTACACTCAATATTTCAAAGTAAAATCTGTGGCCAGCCTGATAATAACACGTTATAATTCGAAGTTATCTCGTATAACTCTCATCAATTCAAATACTCACTATTATGTGCAGTCCTGAAATAAACAGGTTGGAGTTTTCAAGTTTTGCGTTGCGTTGTCTCTGCTTGTCTCCCCTGTAACATAACCCCTTTCATGACCAACTGTCTGCTACCTCTTCTTAGTGTTTTCCGATTCCTCTGGCGAAAAGACACTTTATTGTTTTCATTCCATTAAGTGGACAATAGACCAACCGCACCTGCTGTCAGCCATCCATATCTTTCGTTTAACTCCTGGCCTTGCTACACATGTGCTCAGAAAGGGTGATTGTGTAGAAGCAATGCTTAGGATTGTGTATGTGTATTGAATGTATTCTTTTAATACAGGACTTTTAACTTCTGTAAAATATTTATACTGTATGTAATATATGTACTTTTTATATAAAAAATACTTTAAAATAATTTGATACATATGTACAATTGTTGTTTTATTACATAGTTTCAAATTTAAATGAGTTCGGAAAAAAATTTCTCTTCGTGTATTTTGGGAATATTTTTTTTACCTTCTTCATAATTCGAAGTTTTTCATCGGTCACTCCAACTTCTTAGTATCGAGAGTCAACTGTAATATCCCTGTAAAACATGTGAGTGAAGGAAAGTTTATACTCATCACACTATAAAGTAACACAGGGGGCTATTGGCAACGGCCCCAACGACATATTTTTTTCATTAAATTGTTCTTTCACGTTTTTCCGTGGTGTTTTTTAAAAAGCTTCGCGTGAATCCTTTATCAAACCCTATTTTCTGTGCACTCACACAAAGAAAAACTCAGCTAACTAATCGGGTCTCCCTTACATATAAAAGCACTTTTGTTTTCACACCAATACTACCTTTATCATGTCACCTAATCCATAATCTTCCAGTTACAAGTACACGGATATGCTTTCAGAATTGTTATGAATAGTTTTGGGTGCTTTTCTCTCTCTTTTATCTCTGTGTTTGTGTTTGGTCTCTGTCTACATTAAGGAGTTTCCTTAGAGGAGAAAACAAGTAACAAAAAGGGGAGTCTTTCATTTCTTTAAGGTATACGACTACCCTAAAATTGTGAATTTTGCCAAAAATTGGCAAATATTTTTATGATTTTATTTTATAGGTCTTCTTCTTATTAGCTTTATAAAAATACCAAGTTTATTATTTTCCGTTCGCTAGAACAAACACTACAAGTGTTTTAGTCAAAGCAGATGCCATTACTGTAAGCGAGATATCATAATTTAAAATGCGTTTTACTCGAAATGCTCAAACGGGGACAGCGATTGCTCAAAAGGTTTTGAAAATACTTAACTGAATTTTTGTGTGTAAGTTCTGTATTATAGTAAAAATGTTTTAACCTTCAGATTTATCAATCACTGTTTTGTTACAAAATTTACAGTACCTTTTATGATAATCATTGTTTTTTTAAAGCGATTTCACACAATAACTAAGATAAAGTGCTCTAGTTTTTGTAAAAATTAAAATCTCTCTTATCCTGAAGGTCATTTCCAAAATGAATAACGTAGCAACACATCAGAATTGAAAAGTTAAAAATTTGATCGTAAACCTTTGGTACAGAATGAGTCGCGTATGTTATTTTTTGCAAATTTTTACCCATATTAATAATAATAATTTCTTTTTCTCTTCTAAATTTTAGCATATTTTTCTTAAAATGAACTAAACAAATCTAAAAAACCCCAAAAAATCCACATATCTCCATTTTTATAAAAAAAAAGTTGTCGCATGTAGTCGGATTCCTTATATTTTGAACTGTTATGGTTCTTTTTTTTAATAATTTAGATGAATTATTGAAAATATTTTTTTATATAATAAAGACTCCACAACCATTTCAGGGATGAAGTGTATAGTCTTAGACGTTTACCAAAAACATAAAAAATATTGCAAATTTTGTTTTTTCATCATTTGATTCACACACACACACACGTTTACCTCTTGTAAATATTAGTAATGGGCATTTTGGACTTTTCTTCACTGCTGAAGCATTATTGTGATCGCAAAGATCACTTTCAGTCTCGGAGATAGTTCTCTTTCAATAATCTTAAGAGAATAGGAGAGACTTTGGCGACATATTTAATCACCAAATTTAATGTCAATTAGATGCGCTTAGAAAACCCCAGAATGATTATTTTACATTAAAAAAAAGAAGCTTCTAGAAGTATTGGAGTCCTAACTTGACGTCGGCTGTATATTGTTTCACTTCTTGTGATTGTGTGTGATCAATATGAGAAAATTCAAACTCAGTCTTGATGCGCTCATAACATCAACATAAGAAAGTTAACCGCCGAAAGATGATACTGTTTGGTGACGCTGACTGCTGAGCCGAAATACCTTGTTTCGAACCCCAGAGAAAGCGTGAATGTTTAATGACTGTGCGGCATGGAGACATTTGAAATATTTGGCGATTGAAAAGACCTCTCGAGAGGTTGGTGGTAGGGTAAGGGAAGTTGGAGATTCCGGTTTTCACTCTATATGTTCTTCCTTAAAGCAGGGATGGAACGAGTGAAATCGTTCTGTCATATGCACGGCACTAATTTATGATTTTTAGATCAAATCCTTTTCAATTTTACTACATTTTGCAGTGACTTAAACTTGTACTTTAAATCATTTAAACAGTTGAAGTATTTTTTTAAAAATAATTGTCTAGAATTATTTAACGTTAATCATTCGTAGATAAATTTCATTTGAAGTAAAACATTCCTACCATTTGTAGATTTCTTCTTGAATTTTTTCATCTACAGTAGTGGTCCCCAGCTTTTTTTTATGGCCCCAGACTGGTCAACATTTGATCATTTTACCACGGCCCACTGAGGAGAGGACGCTGATTATTTTTTTTAGATTGTTTTGATTTATAATTTTAATTTTATTTTACTGTTTTTAAATATCCTTTCAAAATATAATATAGGTAAAACAAAAAATTAATATAAAGTAATTTCCATGGAAAACGGCACAAATTCGAGGAAAATACACCTCAGTACATAAAATTAAAAAAAATTTAATGTTCTTTGGGCGGTCCAGTACCAGTTCGTGGTCTCGGGGTTAGAGGACCACTAATCTACAGTAATTAGGAAGTATTTCATCATTTAACTCAGGGCTATAAGTAACAGTTTTTTTTAAATATTTACTTTTACATGTAATGAATGTTTTAAAATATTTTAGATTATTAATTTAAGATTTAACAAGTAATATAAAAAAAAATTGAGTCAGTTTCTACTTAGGTCAACTTTATTTTATAGTTACTTTTTATTAAATAATTACAGTATATACATATAACAGAATCACAGTTATTAAGTGGCAAAATGGAAAGAGATTTCCTTGCTAAATTTTCCATTTTCCTTTCTATGTAGGATGTTAGATTATTATTTTTATTTGTTACTATTTGTTCATTTATAAATAACATTCTCAGAAATAGGGCCATCCCAGGTAGGATTCGAACCCACGACCTTTGGATTTGAAGTCCAACGTGCTATCCATCGTGCTACAGGACACAACGAGCGATTTTCCTTTTTATATATGGTGTTGGAGTATTATTTTTGTTTGTTACTATTTATATATATATTCATTAAGTTTAATTAATGAATTAATATATGAAAAACTCTATTAACATCAAGTTTCATCCGCTACAAATTTTTAAAAGTATTTGAACTAGAGTGGATGAATAAAATGTATTTTATTACGATTGAAAATTTGAACAAGATATATATGCGCATATAGGGAGAGTGTGAACTCTAATAGAAGGAATTGAAAAAACATTTCAAGGTCATTTAGTTCATTGCATTTTGTGTGAGCCTTACAAGTGACAAATAATTCTAAAATTGAACTCATCAGTCTTAATTTTCATGTTAATTTTCCATCGCTATAGTTTTTCATTTAACATAGTTAATTTACTTAATTTTTCTAGCAAAAGAACTACTAAAAAAGTGGCCCATTTTTGAATAAAAATTTTATGTGTAAATTATTTTTTCACTTATTATGCCACTAATATTTTTAAAACCTCATTTTTCCATCCAATTATTAAACAGATCCCATCTATTTTTCAATTAACAAAGAAAACTTATCTAAACAACACCATCAATCAACTTCAAGTTTTTAAATAACCTTTCTCAAACAAGAATAGCATTTTTCTTTGCAAAAACTCTGCTATAGACAACCTTATTTCCTTTTCTGTTATGACAATGAATTCCTTAAAAAAAATTTCTCGTTTATTTTCATACGCTTAATTAAAGGAGCACTAAATCTTTATAAAACGTCGTCTAAAATACATGCAGTAAAAGTAATGTGATTTATTTACAATGTTTATCAAACATTGTATAAAATATGAATAAACTGATTCAGAAATCGATTAGACGCTGAGGATAATTCAGCAAAATGTGCTTCCGGATCAATTTTTTTCCTTTTTACATATTCATATGAAATTACTGCAATTAAAACAAATATTAACTAATAATATTTAACTCTCTATAAACAACACAATAAGAAAAAATGTGCTTGAAATTTCGTTTCGGCCCAATAATTTTAGTAAATATAGGGGAATGTTGGCACACCTTAAAATTAAGTTTTAACACTGTAATCTTAACCCTAAAAATAAGAATTTGCTAATGTATAACTGTGGATGTATTATTATGTTCTGTTTGCTTGTTTTGTTTTGTTTTTCTTCATGTTAGAAAAAGTGATTTCTTATATTTTTGTTGTAGTATATATACACTCAAGAGCCACTATATATACACTCATTATGAGCACCCATACATTTTGCAACGAACTCTCCTGGATGACGTGGAAGGCACGTGATCATTTGGAAGTGGTAATTAACTACTGCTGGAGAGTCTGAAGAATCATTCTTTCACTTACTTCTGTGTGTAATGGGAAAAGCTGCGGATCTAAGCGACTTTGATAGAGGGCAGATTATAATGGCTCGAAGGCTCGGAACAAGTATTTCCGAAACTGCACGACTCGTAGGTTGTTCGCGATCTACAGTTGTTAGTGCTTATGCAAAGTGGAGGAATGATGGTGACACCAGCAGTAGACGACATGGTGTTGGACGTCCAACACGCTATCAAAGAAAAAGGTCGTTGGAGACTGTCTCGCATGTTAAAGCAAAACCGGAGCCAGACAGTGGCTCAGCTGACAGCCCAATACAATGCAGGGCCAAGTAGAATAGTATCGGAGCACACTGTTCAGCGTACACTGTTGGATATGGGGCTACGCAGCAAACGTCCCAATCGTGTGTCTTTGCTGACCAAGCGTCATCGCCAACTGCGCCTGCGCTGGGCCCGGGAACATCGCGACTGGTCCATGGATCAGTGGGAGAGAGTGGCCTGGTCAGAAGAATCACGGTTTGTCATTCATCATGCCGATGGCCGTGTCAGTATACGTCGTCTTCCAGGCGAACAGTGGCTCCCTCAATGTACAGTAGGTCAATGTACACAGGCTGGTGGTGGCGGTATTATGCTTTGGGGGGCGTTCTCTTGAGTGTCTCTGGGATCCGTGTTTGTGGTAGAGCAGACCGGAAAATGGAATGTTCCAACAGGACAACACCCCATGTCACAAGGCTAAAATTGTTTTGGAGTGGTTCCAGGAACATGATGCTGAATTCCAGTTAATGTCCTCGCCACCTAACTCACCGGATCTCAATCCGATGGAACACATTTGGGATGTCATGGGACGGCAGCTCAGAGTTCAACGACCACCAATTCGCAATATCTCGGATTTGCGTGACCGTTGCTTAAACATCTGGTACAATCTGTCTCCGGCTATCTACCAAGGACTTGTGGCATCCATGCCAAGGCGGGTTGAAGCTGTGTTGGGTACCAAAGGTGGGCCAACTCGTTATTGACAGGCGATCATAATGTTTTGGCTCTTGAGTGTATATATAGTCAAAATTGCTCTACAAGAGAGAGATGAATATACATTAATCAAAACTGTGAAAAACAATTGAAATTGCAATTTAACCAGACAATAGATTTTAAGGGATGCATAAAAATTAAAATAATTGAATTAAATATAAAAATATGCATGCTGCACTATTATAAACATTGCTGACTTTGGACAGCATATATATATGAAGATTTCATTTAGCTATATTTATGATTCCGCTTTCCTGCTTCTTTGTTTGTTACTTTCAAATGTATTTCATATATTATAATTATAAATGTTTCTTGTTAGCCCTTGTTTAAAATTGTAATGTTTTTAATTCGCTTGTTTCTTTTATTATAAATGGCGTAGAAATTTTTTTGAATTAAACACATTTCCGCAGATTTTTTAAAGTCTACTGATCCTATTTAAGGAAAATTAAATATGAAAGTACTTAAAGATATTACTAAAAAATATTAAAAATTTAAAAAACTAAAACCAAACACCAGTGGTGCAACAGCCTATGAGAGCCCAAGGTATACTGGACCCATCTCAGTAGCGTGACTCGGACACTGAGGTGCATGAACAAATGTTCCGATCAGGGGTTAGTCTGACGCGAAACCCCATATTGTTTATTCCCAAGCAACGCCTGGACTCCTTTATCAGCCCACTGAAGGTATGAAAGGCTGAGTCGACCTTGCACAGCCCGGGATTTGAACCTCGGACCTGTGGAGTGGAAGCGCGATATGCTACCACACAGTCGCGGCTTCAATAAAAATTAAAAGCGCTACCTAATAAACATGACTCACGCTTACGAAAGTATGATAGTTCAAAAGTGATGTAGGAAGAGGACCCTTGTGAAAGGCTGAATATGGGATATCAACGTCAGCCACCTTCTTAATAAAAACAATAACCCACCCCTGAAGACGCGAAGAATTGCGCCAACCATTCCATAACCTACAGCCAACAGTAGCCAGACACTACAAATACCCCCTGATAATACCTCTGCTTATGAGATCTGGCCAACCCTTCTCTTAAGGCACTTAGATTCCACTGCCCACTTCATCCTCTTAATATCTTCAATTTCGAAATATTCCTCGATCAACCTAACCGTTGCTCCTCTGAAAGGCCCCATGCAAAGTTCTAAGATATCATTCCTGTACCTCAACTACTTTGAGGTGAATCCTGGAACTTACAGCTCTGAGAGTCTGTCCAATATCACGCTGGTCTAGACCATAGTATCATAATAATGTAAATAAAACTATTGGCGTCTGGCGTTTTACTTTACAGGAATATTATTGCAAAATATACCACTCGTTTTACCCGCTAAGCAACATTTTCCCCCTCATGATGACGAGCCTGAAAATTACCCGGATTTTATACATGTTTTGAAGTTGAGTAAATGTTTGAAGGAAAAAACTACTTTCAGATTATACACGGATCAGCTTATATTCGTAAGTATATGGTTTAAATAAGATTCCATAGCGGATTTGCCTAAATGATCCTTGCAAATACATATAAGGTCTATTAAAATATATTAATGTATTTCAAAAGTTTAGAGTTTCGTTAACTTTTATTTTATTCAACATTTTCTGCGCTCGGGGCTTCAACCAATCACAATCCGCTACTAAACTCGTCAATCTACAAGAATTCTTTTTTAAAAATAACCTTACAAAATTCTGTAAGCAACTGAATTAATTACCTTAACCGCTTCCCTTAAAAAAATTTTTTGAAAGAAACTGCGAAAAATCATCACATTTTTTTACCTTATTATTAAAATAGAATGAAACGAAACGAAACAAAATATGTAGGTTTTAAGTTTAATTTTTATAGATGTAAATGCATTTAGCTTTAATATTAGTTTACTATCCCGAGTTATCTCGGGCAAACGGAAAAAAATTAAATATCAGCCTTTGTATGATTAGTTTTGAAACAAGGGACAGCACACAAAGTGATATCTGACATTCTGTTCACTGGTATCTGGTCTTTTGTCATACTGGCTTACCTCTAGAATCTATTTTACAGGAGCACGGTGTACACTGTCTCGTTGGATTTGATTTTTTTTCAGTAGCAGAATAATATCTGGAAAATGCTTGAGGGTGAAAGACAATGCTGGGTCTTCCAGATGTGCCAGAAAACTCGTCACAATGATTTTCTGACATTAGTTTTTCAATCAGTTAGTTCCGTTCTAAATTGCTTAGGTGATCGTTAACCTCCTACTACCCTACACTACCCAATTTGTCATTTAGCCGATTACACATTTAGGCCTGGACTTTGTCTCTCCTCATTTATTTGTCCCCATCCTGCATTTCAATTGTATGTGCATTGCGGAAATTAGACTAACATCCTTCTTATTTTCTATTTCATTACAGTTACTTTCCCTCTCTAATACCCAAAAATTTCTCCTTTTTTTTAAAAAGTTTTTTTGTCTTTAGATCCGAGGTAAATCCTTTCTATTCAATCGGAATATTCCATACACTTGTCTTCCTTTTGACTAACATATCAGCCAAACCTGACGAGTTATAAAAATTGTCCAAACTGATAATCAGAGCTAAATATTTCCTTTCATTTTCTCCAGGCCGAGTGATAAAACTAATTGTACTGACAAGTTCTGCTTCTCACCCGAGCTTTCTCGGGATAATAATTAACTGCAATATATGCGAGCCCGAGATAACTCGGGATTATCAGGCAGGTGGTTATAAACGTAAATAACTTTGACCCTAAGCAAAATAATTTTCTTTTTATCCTAACAAACATACCTCGTCATAACTATCCTCCATCAAATGCAGCTCATTTCTTCCAATGATGGTCTACATCGCGCCAAATATATTTAAATAAAAATGGTAGCTAATAACATAGCTATAAAAGATTCCTTTTCATTAACAATGCAGGCAACTCAGTGAATTGCATGGTAAAGAAACTCCGAGTCCTAATGAGCTACTTGGCTACTGAAGAGCTTTTGAAAAGAGCTATCAAAGCAAAAGCTCTCATCTCTAATGCGCTATTAAAAGGTATGTAGACACGACATAAGCTCCCAGAAAAGAACGATTACGAATTGAAAAAGGCTTAGCAAGGCTGCTTAATGATCTTTTCAAAAAAGGCAACGGAAGTGATGAATGAATGAATGGAAATTTCGTTTCCTTTTGCTGTGGAGTGGAGGACATTCGTTTCGCTTTAAGTAAGATTCTATTGATTCTAATCGAACATAGATGGGTTTAACAGTTTTTATTAAAAGTCTTTGAAATAGAAAATTACGTATTGTATACGAAACTGATAAGAAATTCGATAAATATAAAAAAAAGAGACTAGTAATCAAAAAACTTTAGCTTAAAAGCTCTAAGTTCTTTTTTTCTTTTGTTATGAATTTTATCCTGGAAAATACTGCAAATTTATTTTGGTATCCGACTGCTTAAGACAACTTTTTTTTAAAAAAAAAATGGAGATACGGGAATTTTTTGTGGTTTTTAGATTGTTTAATACATTTTAAGAAAAATATGCTAAAATTAAGAGAAAAATAAATTATTTTTACTAAAACGGTAACAATTAGAAAAAGTTTAACAAAAAAAATTACATAAACGGGGGCCCATTCTGTACCAAAGATTTATAATCAAATTTATAATTTTTCAGTTCTGATGTGTTGTAATGTTATTCATTTTTTAAATGACCTTCAGGATAAGAGATATTTTAATTTTTCAAAAAACTAGAGCACTTTATATTACTTATGTGAAATTGCTTAAAATAACAGTGATTTATTAACAAAAGGGACTATAAAATTTTAATTAAACAGTGATGGATAAATCTGAAGGTTAAAACACTTCTATTATACAGAACATACATAGAAAATTTCAGAAAATTATTTTGAAAACTTTCTGAGCATTTCGAGTAAAACGCGTTTTAAAGTGTGACATCTTGCTGAAAGTAGCGGCATCTGCTTTTACTAAAACACTTGTAGTTTTTGTTCTAGTGAACGGAAAATAATAAACTTTGTATTTTTATAAAGCTGATAAAATGGCCTATAAAATAAAATCATAAATAAATGCCAATTTTTGTCAAAGTTCACAATTTTAGGGTAGTCGGATACCTTAACTTGTTAATATTTAAAAGGCCCAGAAGAAATAGAACTGTTTGAGTAAAGTGGGGATATATATTCCATTATCTGAAAGCTTCAGCAAATAACCTAAATACATGATAAAGGCAATCATAAGTTCTTCATATAACTGACATTAAACTAACTTGTACTTGTTCTATTTGTAAAATACAGCTACAATTTCAAATTTCATAATTGGGTAAAGATAATCAAGTATTATAGAAAAAAATTTATAATTTTTTTTAAAATTAAAATATATATATATATATATATATATATATATATATATATTATTTTGGGCATGCACTAATAAATCAAGTCCATTATGTCTACCTATGTGCGTTATTATTATTATTGACAAATGTACTTTTAAAAAGAATGTTTCTGCAAATAGTAAGCTGAAACACTTGATGGCAACTATATGGTGTGACGTCACATGAATTTATGAACTGATTGGCTAAGAACACGTGATTGAAGTTATGTGACTATGACGTCACATGAATTTTAACCCATTGTGTTAACGCATTAAATGGTTTGAGAAACAAGGATATACGTTTATACGAGAGTGCATTTTTTATTTCTTACGCAAAATTTTCATTGAGTTTCATAAGACTTTAAAACTTTGAAGATTATGAAATGAACAC
Organism: Trichonephila clavata; assembly: GCA_019973975.1. Taxonomy (NCBI): domain Eukaryota; kingdom Metazoa; phylum Arthropoda; class Arachnida; order Araneae; family Nephilidae; genus Trichonephila; species Trichonephila clavata. Next base: position 23,121 of record BMAO01006866.1, read on the forward strand.
ACACTGTTACACACTTTAATTTTTTTTTTTAGAAATTAATTGTTAATTTTGTAAAAAATTAATTTTTAAGTTTATCAAGTCAGAAAGATTTCTGCTAAAAAATATTTTCACAAATAAGGTTTGACAGTATAATAAATGTGCATACATTTTCACGAAATTCATCCGATTCCGCTTAATGTTTTGCACCCTGATGTTTTAATCGCTGAGGTATAAATTCTCTTATAAATTATATACATTTATGGCTATATATATTTCGAGTATATTTTGTAAAATTAAAAGAATGCAAACATTTTGCCTTTAACATGATTTTTAAAGTTATTGAGAAATATTTTATGATTATCTGTATTTCTCAGAATTATAATCTTAGTTAACTTATATTGCCTTAGATTGTATCCTTACAGGAGTAAATACTGCCATTTTCTGAAATTTTAAGCAACGTATTTGGTTCGATCGTAAGTATTATCCTCCCACTTTCATGTTTTAAGAGAATTCATTTATTTTATTTCTTTTTCTTGCAAGCAATTTCTTCACTTCTTGAAATTCCTAACGATTTATTTGTTTCATAATAAGGTTACCG
>BMAO01006867.1:0-43313 GCA_019973975.1 Trichonephila clavata
AAATAATTTTGAAAGGAAATTCACTTACTTCAAGTCTTTCTATTTCACTTAGGGTCAATTCATTCTAAAATAAAACAAGTTGCTAGTTTTAGAAGACGTACAAAACAAATCATCCTTTAATGTATGAGGAAAATTTCTACAATTTGAAAATCACTAAGTATTTTAATAAATGCTTTACGAAAATATATCTTACAGAACTTATCGCTTAAAATTTTTAGTTTCTAATAAGAATAAGGTATATTTCCTGTGAATTAATTTCATTATAAAATTTCTTCCGCAAATTAGATGAATTATTCACCTTATATATATACACTATCTGGCCAAAAGTATCCAGACACCCAGTGGAATGGACTTAGAGCGTCCTGAGGCACATATTAATATGGTGTTAGTACCCCTTTTGCATGGATGACAGCCTACACACGTTTGGGAAGACTTTCCACCAATTTTTGATAGATGACCATAGGAATTGCCTTCCAGGTGTCCATTACAGCTGAAGTGAGTGCTTCCAGTGAGGATGGTCGATTTGGCTGGCTACGTAATCTGCGCTCTAATTCGTCCCAAAGGTGTTCTATGGGATTTAGATCGGGGCTCTGAGAAGGCCAGTCCAGTTTTTGAGCACCCATTTCGTCAAACCACGTCTGTGCAAGCCTCGATGTGTGAATGGAACAGTTATCCTGCTGGAAGAGAAATGGGCCTTCCCCGAAATATTTCCATAGAGTTGGGAGTGCAGCATTGTCCAGAATGTCCACATACATCTCAGAGTTCATGTTTCCAATCACAGGAACTAACGGACCCAGGTCAAACCACAAGAAACAGCCCCATACCATTATGCTTCCACCACCAAGCTTAACAGTCGGCACAATGCAGTCACTAAAGAAACGTTCGCCGGGCATCCGCCAAACCCAGGCACGTCCATCCGACTGCCAGGCTGTAAAGCGAGATTCATCACTCCAAAGAACAGTTTTCCACATGTCCACAGTCCAATGACGGTGAGCTCTACACCATTGTAATCGATGCTTCGCATTCTGTTGAGAGATGTTTGGCTTGTGAGTGGCTGCACGACTATGGAATCCCAAGTTTTTTAACTCTCGACGGACAGTCCTGCTGCTAACACTAATTCCTGATGAACTTTGGAACTCCTGAGAAATTTCCATCAACGAGGACTTGCGATTTTTTTCCCCTACCCTTTTCAGAGTTCTGCGGCTGCGTTCACCAAGTATTTTCGGCCTGCCGGTTCGTTTTTCTGCCGTTTCACTCTGCTTCGACGTTTCCACTTCACAATTACATCACTCACAGTGGATTTAGGCTTCTGTAGAATGTCCGCAATCTCCCGAACTGATTTCCCACAAAGGTGGCATCCCACTATACTGCCACGATTAAACTCACTAAGCTCCTTTGACTTACTCATTGCCTCACAAACGCATAAATACAATCTGACAAACCTCTACCAACACTTTTATAGCTTTCAATTACGTATCAAATTGCGTCACTCGCCAGAACCACTTTTTTCAGGAGTGTCCGGATACTTTTGGCCAGATAGTGTATATATATATATATATAATATAAGAAAGTTTAAGTATTATAGATATTAAATTAAACTGTAATATGTTTCTTTGTGTAAAGTAAAAAAGAAGCACTTATATTTTATATTATTAAATTTATCGTATTTTTATATACATATTTACAGAAATATTATTCTTCATTACTTAAAACGTGATAATATCAGTTAATAAAAATAGTCACATAATTGATAATGTTGAAATATTTATTAATTATTGTTTAGATCTAGGCTATCTTATTTAATTTATTTAATCATACATATAATTCCAATATTATTTATTTGTTTTAACTTTTTTATTTTTCAATTCTTCAAACTCTTTGATTTTACTTCCACTAGTTGACGCCACTGGTTACTTTATATGGTAATTTTTTTTTATACACGTTACGCTTTTTATCTTTTAATTGCATAGGTCTTCTTCCGATAAAATATTTTTTAATTTTTGCATTGTTTTCATTTTTCACTAGTTAAATTAAAAGCATGTTTCTAAATTTCTTTTTCATAAAATTTTCTTAAGTACGCTTTTCTTCAGATGTTCTGGAGGATTCTGGTTGAAGTATTCCCTTAGTATGTTGCTGTTCGGAATTTTATTTTCCATAATTTTTTAATTTTTCTTTGAGTTTTTGATTTTTTAAAAATAATCTATGTTGTTGTTTCTAATCACAGATTACCAGCAATGCTGGAAAATCTCCATGAACCCAAAAAAATTCTAGAAATTCTAAAAATAGCAGAGGGTTCACAAGGACCTCGTCTTTCTTAAAATCCGAACAAGTCAAAATGTGGGCAGGAGAGATCAGCTCCGAATAATACCAGTGGCACTCCGGAAATATCTTCTGACCCTGACGAAAAGTGAGAGCATTTATATGGCCGTTCACAAAACGCGAGAAGGCAGTCTGGTATTTCTTAAGTACAATCCTGAATGAACCTCTTGGATTTCTTCTGAAGCATTAAGGATGACTAGGAGGAGTGTTTCCTAATTGATTGAGTTCAATCTTCTTAAGAGAGGATAATTTACTGAACCTAAGAGACCCGGAAGGGCTCACTCCCACCTCAGCCGCCGTCCTGGCTAAGAAATTGTCTTTCTCATTGCCATCAATCCCCACATGGGATGAACCCATTGAAAATGTACACGATGATTAGAAGAAATCCGACCTAAGTGATTAAGGATACCAAGGTTAGTCTGGTCCCCTATAGATGACCAATTAGATAGATGTTGTATATGTTGTTACGTTGTATGCATCCAAACGTCTACATGTTACGTTGTTACGTAGTAGAATCCAAACGTCTTGAAACTAAACCTCGTTTTCACAGGCGAACTGCAAACCTTTCCTGATAGCAATAAGCTCCGATCTAAAAACTGAACAAAAATTTTGGATGTTTGATCTTAATGTCCATGACTCAGGTAAGAGTAAGGATGTGCACTCCACTACTAGAAATTTCCCCATCACCTCTGCTACTATTAGTAAAGATCTTTAATGAAAGTTGCATATGGATTAATGTGTTATTATTATCGTATTTGGGTTTGATATTTTGGATATTTATTTTTATTCTCTCTCTATCTCTCTCTCTCTTCAGGTAATATTTTCTCTTCTTTTCAATCAGTGATATCAATAATTTTAGGGGAAGGTTAGTTGCTCTTAAAACTATGTTTAATCTTGCAATCTTAGCTCTTTAGACTAAGAATTTGTTGTTATGCTGCTATAGCAATTTAACACAATTGACTTTTAACATTTTGTTATACTACTATTATTGGTTTTGTTTTAAGTTAGATTCATGACATTTAATATATGTTTAATGATTACATATGTACTCAATGATTGATTGCAATATAATTTAATTACTAATCAGAGAAAAGTACCTAAAAAAAAATTCTTTGTCGTGAGAGAACAAATTCAATGTGGAAGCTGGCATAGTAACTAACTTAAACTACGGAGTAAATCATATCTTATGGCGATAACTTATATATATATATGTGTGTGTATAACATCGTGAATTGAAGAGTTACTTCAAGTCTATGCAAGTATCTATCTAAAAAAAGTTATTCCATGTACACTGCTGGCCACCGTAAATGCAACACCCTGAAGGAAGCACGCAAATAACATGAAATTTACAACATGCATTGGCGGATATGCAAATGATTAAAATTTCAGCGCAGACACACATCACGCACGCCTGTGGCGCCACCTCAAAGCGCTATTTAAGGCTTGGAGATTTCGACGGTTTCAAGTTCGGCAATTGTGTTTTTCTTGCAGCTTTTTCAAAAAACGATCAGTTATTTCTCGTAGAAAACAGCGATCAGCTTTTCATCAAGTAACCGAGTTCAACAGAGGAATGATAGTGGCCTACAGAGATTATGCATTATCTTTCAGGGAAATCGGTACTCGTGTTGGACGAAACAAAACAACTGTAATGCGGATATGTAACCCTGGATGCAGGAGGGTACGACGGACCGACGTTGTCGATCGCATCCACCTCAGTACACCACTTCCCGTGAGGACTGGCAAATTGTGCGCAAGGCAGTGACGGATCGCTCAGTCATATCACGAACCATATCACAGCACATTGAGTCTGTAACGCATCATTCAGTGTCTGCGAGTACCATTCGACTCCAATTACAGCAGAGTGGTCTGTCCGCAAGACGTCCATTGCTTGGTTTACACTTGACGCAGAACCACAGACGTCTCCGCCGCCAATGGTGTGATGAAAGAAGGATGTGGGCGGCAGAATGGAATGAAGTTGTCTTTACTGACGAGTCACGCATCTGTTTGCAACACCAAGATGGTCGGATTCGAGTCTGGAAACACCGTGGGTAGAGGATGCTGAACAGCTGCGCTATGCACCGCCACACTGGTCCTTCACCGGGTATTATGTTATGGGGCGGGATTGGATATCACTCTCGCACTCCTCTAGTACGCATTGCCAGTACTTTAAACAGCCAGCTCTACATCTCCGAGGTGTTGGAGCCAGTTGTCCTTCCTTACCTTCAGGGCTTGGCCACAGCCGTATTTCAACAAGATAATGCGTGACCATACGTGGCACGCATTGTTCAAAGGTTCTTCGTCAATCACCAGATTGAATTGCATCCCTGGCCGGCTCGCTCTCCGGATCTTTCCCGACAGAAAACATGGGGTCCATGGTTGCTCAACGATTGACCCAGATTACACCCGCAGCTGCCACACCAGATCAACTTTGGCAACGTGTGGAAGCTGCTTGGTCTGCTGTACCCCAAGAACACATCCGAAGTCTCTTTGAATCAATGCCGAGGCATGTGGCAGTGGTGATTTCCAACAATGGCGGCTTCAACTCTGGCTACTGATTCTGGCAGGAACCACACTTCACAGAAGTCTATAAATTTAATCACTTGATACTTGGTCAACGTGTTATCTACAAAATAAATTTTGTTATGCTATCTCTTGTCTTTCTTGGTTTTGCATTTACGGTGGCCAGCAGTGTATATAATATCTAAGAATAATATACTGAAAATATGGTTACCGCATCGTCAATTCTACTTTCAAATTCTTCACACAATGATTCCAACTGGGTAACTCTTTCAAGAATGTTTTCCATCTTGTTAATTATCATTTCCATTTCACTTATTTTGTCCAGCATCATATCCACTATGGAGGAAAGCTGAAAAAATTATAACAAATAATTAATAAAAGAGGCAATGAGAACGAATGTACTGCTGTGTAGATTTTTTACATTAAAAAGATACGTAAATACATTGATATGTATGTCAATGCATTACAGCAAAAAAAAATGCAGTTTGAAAACGAGTCAAAAGTCGTAATGGTACAATACTTCTCTCATTTTGAATTAAATCAGCAAAACAGATTTTAATACTTGTCTACGGTGTTTCGTCTGCTTGCCATAAGATTCAAAAATGAATACTAAATGAATATTTTAAATAAATAGTTGTAGGGAATCTTAAATCCTTAGTAAATTATTCGTGGTTTTTGTGCAGCTGAATTAATTGCTTTTATATTGCAGTTTGTGTGGAATAAAATAAAATATTGAGATACTTCAGTACAGAAATCTGAATTAATAACAACTGATGATAATTTTTTTCGGATTTAATTGGGAAAGATACCTTTTCATATAGTATCATTAGCGTTTCACTCTTGTTCATCGTGAAATCAAAATAAACCCATAATTCATGCGAAAGTTTCAGATTTATCATTTTAAAAAACATATTTAATTACTTTTCAGGAACTTTGCATTCTTCAATTTAAAGCCCCTAATATATAAATAATACAAAATCGCGTTTGTAAAAATTGAGGATACAAACCAACGGCCGTTTCTTTTAATATGCATATACAGCCGACTCTCGATAATTCGAAGTTGGAGGGACCAATGAAAAACTTCGAATTATCAAGAGAGTAGGAAAAAAAACTCCCAAAATACACGAAGAGAGTTTTTTTCTAACACATTTAAATTTGTGTGAAACTATGTAATAAAACAACACTTGTACATATGTATAGAATTATTGTAAAGTGATTTTTAAAAAGTACATATAAATATTATACACAATCCTACGCATCTCTTCTCAATAGTGGACCATCCTTTCTGAGCACGTGTGTAGCAAGGTCACGTGTTAAGCGAAAGATATGGACGGCTGACAACAGGTGTAGTTGGTCTATTGTCCACTTGAAGAAGGAAAGCAATAAAAGTGTATTTTTGTCTGATCCGCCAAACCCAGACGCGTCCATCCGACTGCCAGACTGTAAAGCGAGATTCATCACTCCAAAGAACAGTTTTTCACATGTCCACAGTTCAATGACGGTGAGCTCTACACCATTACAATCGATGCTTCGCATTCTGTGGAGTGATGTTTGGCTTGTGAGCGGCTGCACGACCATGGAATCCAAAAATTTTTAACTCTCGACGGACAGTCCTGCTGCTAACACTAATTCCTGATGAACTTTGGAACTCCTGAGAAATTTCCACCAACGAGGACTTGCGATCTTGTTTCACTACCCTTTTCAGAGTTCTGCGGCTGCGTTCACCAAGTATTTTCGGCCTACCGGTTCGTTTTTCTGCCGTTTCACTCTGCCTCGACGTTTCTACTTCACAATTACATCACTCACAGTAGATTTACGCTTTTGTAGAATGTCCGCAATCTCACGAACTGATTTCCCACAAAGGTGGTATCTCACTATACTGCCACGATCAAACTCACTAAGCTCTTTTGACTTACTCATTGCCTCACAAACGCATAAATACGGTCTGACAAACCACTTCCAACACTTTTATAGCTTTCAATTACGTATCAAATTGCGTCACTCGCCATAATCACTTTTTTTTAAGAGTTGTCCGGATACTTTTGGCGAGATAATGTATATATAGAATAGCTATCGTAATATTGTAAATACATAATATTTAGATGGTGCATTTGAAATATCGAATTTTTTTTACATGTAAACGTTTCTCTCTCTTTTTTCGTTATGTTACTGTTTCAGCATAATATCCCACATAGTCATATTGTTCATTGCCTGATTCACAGAAAAACAAAGAAGGGTTTCTCAAAAGCGTTCCATTTTGTTATTTGTTTTCAATATTTCCTAAGGATATGAATTCCAACCCGTGTAATTTTTACATGAGTATAAACTTGGTAATAATGCTGCAAAAGTTGCAGGCAATATAAACCAGGAAAGAATACAGTTATATATAACCAGAGGTTCCAAAACTTTTTTGTCTCATAGAACCTTTGTCATGATATTCGGTTTCGGGTAGACACCTGCTAACCTAATATTAAATTTTTGCAAATTTATCAACTTAAATGCAGTTTTGATTGTTGGCGCTACTACTTTTCTATCTGTAATGAAGTATAGCGCGTGTGTGTGTTTAAAACTTAAGAATCGCATGTTAATGAATTAAAATTAAAATAACATTAATACATAAAATAACTGAACCACAGACAAATGCTTTTAATAAGAGGGATGAATCTGGTGCTTCAATAACAAAGTTTCAACATTTAATACCAATCTAGTCAGGTTTAACCCTAAATATCATTTGTTAGAAAGTGCCCATTTCTTTTTTTAATTTGGACCTATTCTGATCAGTTCCTGTTGCAATATGGCATTTTTTTTTCAAAGTGATTGTATGAAATCATTTTGTACTCTCTATCTCTCTCTGCTATATTACTATAAAAATCAATCTCAAATCTAGTTTCAAAATCTGAGTAAGGACATTTAAATGTTGATTGTAAGTTAAAATATCCTGATAAGCTATCTGTGACAAATTGAGAAAATTCACGATGTCCAATATTATAAATCTTTAGCTTATTTTTGGAAAAAAATGCTTAAATGGTCCTTGTCTTAGTAAAGTTTATGCTGCCACCTAGTAACCACAAATTAACCTCTCTAAATTTAATAAATGTTAAATTGGTAGAATCTGGTTTCCACTATATTTTTAAAGATTAAAGTCATGATCTGGTTTAATGAGAATCACTATCATAGACCCCGATTCGCACCTCATGAACCCCAAAATTATTTTTTGCTGGTGCCGTCCCCTTACAAGTCGTCATAGATCCCTGGGGGTCTACATAGACTTTTTTGGGAGTCACTGCTGTAAACGATCGAAAGGTGCAGCTATGGTTCGAAATTTTTGGGTCTGGTGATTTTTCTATGCAAAATGAGCCGCGTGGAAGACTTAAAAACTTATGGAAAATGATGGTCAGAAAAGCATTACTGGACTCAAATATACTGTATCTATTATATTTCCAGTACATAGATGAAATGCTTTGAAAAAAAAATTGAAAATTATTCTCCCATTATTCTTGCCCAATACTTCTCCACGACAACGCTCGGTCACATGCGTTTTAAAAGAGAATTACTAAATCAAATGAATTAAAATATGAAATTTTTCACCCACAGACTTTCATTTTAGTTACTTTGTTACGAGATAAATATCACACATCAAACTTTGTATTCCCGTATTATCAGTGATGTATGCTTTTTTGGCGCCTAAGCATTTTACTAATACAACTCTCATTAAAAATATTTTGTAGCTTTAATTATTAACTCAGTTGTTTGTATAAAGTATATATTCTACAACGCTAAATCTGGAGGGCTTTGTTAAAAATATATAAATTTTTCTCTGGTATTTTTATATAACAGGATTATTTTTTGTTCTGATATAATTACTTCTTTGTATACCACTGATGATAGTAAAGTGCTTTAAAATCTTACCTCTCGCATTCCTTCCTCGGCTCCATCCATTCTCCTGTTGATATTAATGACCCTCCACATCTCCTGTATGACTTTGGCAGGCTCTAGGCTAAATATGTCTTCATTGGTGAGGGCTTTTAAGGCTCCGGTGACAATTTTTCCTGTTTCCTTTTCTGGGGACCCTTCAAGGAGTTCCTTAGCCGCTTCTGTCTTGTCAGATGTCTTCTCAAGGATCTCAGTAGCCACAGCCCTTACTTCTGCCGCCTTCTCTTCCTCAGTCACCTCCTCAAGGGATTTGTCCTTTGTCAGTTCAGGAATTGAAATGGTAAGATCTTCAGTTTCTTTTTCTTCTGATGGTGATGCACTTGCTTCTTTCGATGCTGACGGACTTGCTTCCTTAGAAACTGATGGGCTTTCTTCTTTCGACGGCGATGGGCTTTCTTCTTTCGATGGCGATGGGCTTTCTTCTTTCGATGGCGATGGGCTTTCTTCTTTCGACGGCAATGGGCTTTCTTCTTTCGATAGCGATGGACTTTCTTCTTTCGATGGCAGTGAGATTTCTTCTTTCGAGGGCGATGGGCTTGCTTCTTTTGATGGTAATGGACTTGCTTCCTTTGATGATGATGGACTTGCTTCTTTTGGTGGTGAGGAACTTGCTTCCTTCGATGGTGAAGGACTTGCTTCTTTCGATGCAGATGGGCTTGCTTCTTTAGAAGCGGATGGGATTGCTTCTTTCGATGCAGAAGGAATAATTTCTTTCGATGTAGATGGGCTTCCCTTTTCTAATTTTTCTTCTGACGTGCCTAATGAAACAGAAAGATTAGATTTTATACTAGATTCACCATATCTATAATTATTTTGGTTGAGTTAAACTTTTCCTTGCAAGATAATCAAGCTTTAAATGAAATTCATGATCAAAAATATGGATTTCTACTAATAAGAATCATACGTTTCAATAAAATGGTAAAAACTTGAAGGAATATCTCTCATATGTATTTTAAAATATAGGACTACACCCTGAAGCCCTTTTTTCAAGATAATATTATTTTGCTACTTTTTTATATTTATAAATATCAATGTTCAAAAGCTATTGAAACAATTTCTTTAAAAAATTATCTTGATTCTTGTAATTACAATGAAATATCTAAATAACAATTCTCATATAGTGTAATTCAAACTGGATTTTCATTAGAATTCCATGCTTGTGTTAATTTTGGTATCAATAAACATACTAACAATGCACTTTTCCAAAAAAAAAAAAACTAAATTTTAAAAAAAATTAAATATAAGTGGTTACATTAATTTTCAAAGATTATTTAGTTTATTTTTAAATAATGTGATTTTTCAGGAAACACATTACAAGTTCTATATTTACATGTATCAATAATTATATCAATTATTTAATGTTACAGGCTTATAATTTTTTTTTCTGTTAATAGCAGCGTCAAAATAAAAGTAGTGTCTGGAAACTGAGATATGAATTAACTTAATGAAAAACCATTAGACAAGTTTCAAAATTTTAGACACAATTCCAATTTTTTAATGTAAGGGGATACTTTAAGAAACTGATCCCTGAAGAAATTGTCCCCGTCTACCTTGATACCCGGCTAAGGGTGTGGGAGAAAGTGAAGCATGATTCGACATGATAATTTCCAATTATTTTATTTAGCACTTTAATCAACTCAAAAACAATTCAATGAATCATAATAAGTAGGATGTTTCCGCTCAGTCAACAGAGGGAGGGGACGAGAGTCGCGTTTTTGAAGAGTACATCTAATAAATTGACCTTTTATATATTAATCAAACTTCTACTTCAATATTGCTTTACAAGGTAGGTTTTTAGCTAATTGCCACTTAAACCTCTTTAATAAATTAAATATCAACCGTATTATAGAGGTGACTAATACCTGAACTGTAGGCAGTCTTCTTATCTATTAAAGCTTAGTCTTTCAATTTCATTATCAATATCACCTTCCTGTCTTGATTATCTCTCAGACTTTTTAACCTTTTTCCGTATATTTTCTCCTTATATCTCACCTTGTCACCTTTAGTTAACTAAACTTCTAACCCTCTAACTTTCTAGTAAGTGAACCTGAACTACATATAATAAACTTAATTTACATATCATGTCTTCTTCTTAGATGAAGATTGTTATTTTTAATAGCCCCAAAGATTTCCCAAGAGGGTTAGTGAAAGGACGCGTATTGATCCATCACAAAATCAAAGCTCATATTTGGGGTAGCATTAAAGTTTGTTGAATGGAATTCTGAATCAAGTTGAGCTCTCTCTTTTTAGCTTGGTAATAGATCGCAACGAAGAATGGTTTTGTAGCTCTAGGGCTTAACTCTAAAGGTTTCTGTTAACCATATATTTTGAATACATCATCATTGCACTTTCTAAAGCAATTTGTTTTGAACATCTTAAACATGAAATATTGAATTTAACTGAATTTAATAAAATGCATCAGAAAGCAGGGACGTCTTAAGACTCTTGTTGCCCTGGACCCAGAGAAAAGATTTTTTGAAGCCCTGGGGACCTGTGCAAAAGTAAACCCTGCCTGAGATCTTAAAAAGTAGACGGTATATAGCATGCATTGACAAATATTCGTTCAAAAGGTAATTTGACACAAATGAATGGTGCACGCCTCACAATCTCAAAAACCTACGGACAAACCGGCTCAACCGATGGCCACATTTCGCCTAAATGAGTTGAATGATTGTTTATGGTATTAGGACAACGGTCATCACATAATAATATAGTATTACCACTTTTGGCAGTTGACTTACAATTTGAAATTCCCTGTTTTTCGGAGAATATGACCACATTAAAATTATCCGGATGATAATCTTATTAAGGTAGAATCGATAACGAAAAAAGGTCCTCACCGCGGGGGGAGCCCTAGACCCGGATCCAGATGGCTCGTGCTTTATGACGTCCGTGTCAGAAAAGAAGAGTAAGGAGAAATTTCTGCCTGTTTGTGCATTTTTTTCCGATTTCAAAGCAATTATTTTTAAATATTTTTATATATCTGAAAATCTGCAACCTAAAAACTGAATTAATTAAAAATAAAAATATCTTTACGAACAGAAGAAAAATGTAAACATAGCAAAACTTTCCGTATTTTTGGTTCTTTCCAATGAGTTTTTATTGCATTTAAACACATATGTTTTCGCAATTTGCGAGTCAAGAAAAATTATCTCATGATTAATATAAATTACATTATCAAATTTAAATCAGTCTTCGGACGGGCTTCTTAATATTCAGCTTGTTTTAAGTCTCGTTAAATGATCTTTTTAAATTTGTGAACGTTATAAATTATTTCAATAGATATTCGACTTTTATCCTCATACCTAAGCAAGCGTATCAAATTGTATAAGTCCAGGTTGCAACATATTGAAGTAATTCCTTAACATGATGGAAAATTTTGTCTCACTGGGTACCACATAGACTTACCGAAGTGCACAATTGACTTTTGTGTCGCTTTTGAATGCGATATGCTAATAACGAATCAATGAGTTATTAAAATGAATGGAGAAAGTACAAACGGACTCCATACACATTTAAAAACGAACCATGATACAATTTTTTTCAGAGCAAATAATCTCTTTGTAGTTTTAAACACAGTTTCTAAGCCCAAGCCATCAGATATTTTAGATTACTTTGGAAAAAAAAGAAAGATAATTTGGATGAAATTATAAGTAAAATGTGTGTGTGTGACAGCATTAGACGGTTTGCTATTTCTAGTGTTTTGCAATTCTACTGAATTAAGAAAATTACTATCCCCATAGGTTTTAAAAATCTACCAACATTGATTAATACTATAAGAAGAACTGTTATTGCTTAAGAATTGTTATTGTTGATTTATTTGAATATGAGGGATTTAGAGGTAAATACTCGAAGAAAGAATGTCGCTCATTGCTAAGATTACCACCAACTAGCATAGAGGCCGAAAGAGCGTTTTCGACAGGTTATAATTTTTGCACAAAATTACGTTGCAGGCTTAATGACAGTACATATGATGCATTATTTTTATAAGATCACATTTCAAAAACCTGTAATAGTACCACAGACTGAATAGTGATGTTTACAATTTTTTTTTGTGATCTATATATGATGTTCCTTTACTTTTTTGTCATTCTTTTTTTATACTGTTATATTTTATACACTGCTGGCCACCATAAATTCAACACCCTGAAGGAAGCACGCAAATAACTTGAAATTTATAACATGCATTAGCGGAGGTGAGATATGCAAATGATTACAATTTCAGCGCAGACACACATCACGTACGCCTGTGGCGCCACCTCAGAGCTCTATTTAAGGCTTAGAGATTTCGACGATTTCAAGTTCGGCAATTGTGTTTTTCTTGTGGTTTTTTCAAAAACCGATCAGTTATGTCTCGTAGAAAACAGCGATCAGCTTTTGATCAAGTATCCGAGTTCGACAGAGGAAGATAAGTGGCCTACCGAGATTGTGGATTATCTTTCAGGGAAATCGGTAGTCGCGTGTTGAACGAAACCAAACAACTGTAGTGCGGATATGTGACCGTTCGATGCAGGAGGGTACGACGAAACAACGGAGTCTATCACATCCACCTCAGTGAACCATTCACGTGAGGACAGGCAAATTGTGCGCATAGCAGTGACGGGTCGCTCAGTCACATCACGAACCATAGCACAGCACATTGAGTCTGTAACGCATCTTGCAGTGTCTGCGCGTACCGTTCGACGCCGTTTATAGCAGAGTGGTCTGTCCGCAAGACGTCCATTGCTTGGTCTACCCTTGATGCAGAACGACAGACGTATCCGCCGCCAATGGTGCGATGAAAGAAGGATGTGGGCAGCAGAATGGAATGAAGTTGTCTTAACTGACGAGTCACGCATCTGTCTGCAATACCACGATGGTCGGATTCGAGTCTGGAGACACCGTGGAGAGAGGATGCTGAACAGCTGCGTTATGCACCACCACACTGGTCCTGCACCGGGTATTATGGTATGGGGTGGTATTGGATATCACTCTCGCACTCCTCTAGTACGCATTGCCGGTACTTTATACAGTCAGCGCTACATCTCCGAGGTGTTGGAGCCAGTTGTCCTGCCTTACCTTTAGGGCTTGGCTACAGCCATATTTCAACAGGATGATGCGTAACCACACGTGGCACGCATTGTCCAAAGGTTCTTCGTCAGTCACCAGATTGAATTGCTTCCCTGGCCGGCTCGCTCTCCGGATCTTTCGCCGACTGAAAACGTGTGGTCCATAGTTGTTTAACGATTGACCCAGATTATACCCCCTGCTGCCACACCAGATCAACTTTGGCAACGTGTGGAAGCTGCGTGATCTGCTGTACCGCAAGAATACATCCAAAGTCTCTTTGAATCAATGCCGAGGCATGTGCCAGCGGTGAGTTCCATCGATGGCGGCTATTCTGGCTACTGATTCTGGCAGGAAGCACACTTCACAGAAGTCTATAAATTTAATCATTTGATACTTGGTCAACATGTTATCTACAAAATAAATTTTTTGTGCTATCTCTTGTTTTTCTTAGTGTTGCATTTACGGTGAGCAGCAGTGTACATTATAAATATTTTTTGTGCTATTTATACTCTGTAATAAAACTGACAAGTAAAACAAAGAAACATCTGTGTTTACTTTCTTTTTCTAAAACTTCTACAACCGGTATTAAAACCGGTATCCCGGTAGTAAGATCTAAAAAATACCGAATACCGGTATTGAACTTTGGTCCTATATTGCAATCCCTAATCATTACACATATTACTATTAAAATTTTTGAAACAAATATTCTGTGCAGGAACAGAGCATGGTTTCGAAAAAATACCGTTGTATGCATTTTACTACATTTTAAAATTAACGGTACCTAATTTAGCACTTAGTCACTTGGAGGCAATATACTTACCTTCCTCTTTCTCAGATATTTCTTCTTTTTTTAAACCTGATTTCCTTTCACCAAGTTCCTCTACTTCATGAGACAGCTCTTCAGTGATTACTTTTTTTGTAATGTCTTCCACCAGAGGTGTCAAAAAAGTATCCAGACCAATGTTTTTTAGATCTGCTGACTTTATCATTCCCTTGATATCTTCTATGTCCTTGGTAGGCCTCAATCCTACTCGCCCCCTAATATTGGGGTCTTCAATCTTGCCTTTGGTGATAGCTGCTTGAGCAGCCACTTCATCATGAATGTAGCACATTGGCCGGATATGATCCAACTGCAGTTCAATGACCAGTCTGGTCAACACGGTATGTAAGATGTTAAAATTGACGGCACCGACTTCCGGAACGCGCAAGGCCAGATCCAGTAGTTCCAATAAAGTAAATTTGTCGCACAGCATGACTGATCTGTAAAGATATTGGATTCGAAATAAGAAAGTACTATTCATTCTAATTCTTTGCATTATTACCTACTAGATTTTAAAATAAAAACTGGTATATTCATAAAATAATCGTGAGATCACTTTTAGCAAAACAGAAGATTGTTGCCAAGTTATGCTAACTGATAAATGTATTGATACATATTGATACATATATTCACCTTAAAATACAAACGGTGTTGGGTCTAAGACAATCAATGTTCGAAACGTTTCACTCCATACACAGGGACATAATGGTATTTACGCATAGAATCAATCAACGTCATTAAATCAAAAGACGTCGCCAAATGCCCGGATATTCAGCCAACAGTGGAAAACCATTCCCGTGGATATTTAAACCCAATAATATTATAAATGGAAAGCTTTAAGGGTAACATTTTTTTAAATGACAACGTTTTTCAAGAAATGCGAAATGCAAAGCTCAAATTACCAACTTTGGCGTGTAGTAGAAATTAGGAATGTGTGTGGGGGAGTACTATATCTCAGATGGAATTCTCCATGGTTTAAAATTATGAAGTTTATCGCCAATAGTTCTTCAAATATGACGCTATTAAACAATAGATCACATTGGTAATGAAGGGGAGGGGATTACACCAAAAGCCAGGAATTAGTATTGAATCCTCGAGTTAGCTGTAATAGTACTTTTATTCAAATCTACGGCAATAATTCGCCCGTTTGCCATAAACAAAGGTAAGGGCTGATATAAGACAAGAAAAATGGCCTGTGGGACAGGTTTATGGTTACTGTATTTTTAGTGAAAAATCATTATAGAAACTTCGTATTGATTAAATTCATGTTGGTCCACAATTCTTCTTTAAGTGGTATTCATTCACTTTTCTAAGTAGTTTTAAGAAAAAATTAGTTTTCCTGGGAGGAATTAAAATTCAAATAAAAAATAAGTCTTTGTTTTTAGGAATAGTATAATTCTATACTCTTCAGTTTCGTGCATAAGCAAATCTCGTCAAGTAGACTTTTTTGGCTACAACACACCACGTTCACATGAAAAATGTTAATAAATGTTTTTATCATTCGATTTTCAACCACTTTGGATACATTATGGAAAAGAAGGGTCAAAACAGCAAGGGTTCTTACGAGTTTTATTTGAAGAAAAATGATTCGCGTGGCGCAAAATTGCCCGCGGTAACGCAAATACGTAATACTAAAAGACCTTACCGATAACAATAATAATAATAATAATAAAACCAGACTTGTGTTTCGGAAATTTGGTAGTAAAAAGTTACAAGAGGGAACATTTTGTTTGGTATCAATTGTATCATTTTTGGCGACTTTATCACCTACGGCTAGCGAAACGGAAATATACCTATAACTCTTATTTCATGATCCTAAAAATATTTATCTTCAATCATTTAACTTCTAGACCTCTCTTTTAAAAACAGTATTTCTTATTGTTAGAATGTGTTTCATCTTGGTATATTGCTAATTATATATCGATAGTTTATGACTGATTTCAGTGGTTGAGGGAAAATGCCAATTTCGGTACTTAGTACTATCGTAATGATGCTAACGTTCAAGACAATGCGCCAAGTTGGCGCTGAACTGGCAACCATGTGCTTCGTTTCATATAATGTAATCAATACGGTTGCGATAACACAAAAGTATCACAATTTCTTCATTTTTTTAACCAAAAAAATTATTTTATAAAAAGTTAAATTACTGGCAATTACTTATTCAAATTAAAATGTCGTATTTTTCAACTTAGATAAATTGCTGTCTTTATTATTTCTTTGCTAAAGGAAAAATTTTACTTTATAGTGATCCCAAAGATGCTAAGAGACTAATAATATATACGTCAACTTTTTTCTATTTCTAGTATAATAAACCTAACAAAAAGTCATGAGAAATGAAATCTATATTTTAAAAAACCAAATTGATATAGGAGTGCTAGCCACCAAGCGCTGTTTGTCAAGTGATATGGAATCCAAGATGGCGGCTTAGCTGTAACAAAAAGTGAGGAAAATATTTAAATATAATTGCTTTTTTTATGAAAGTTTTTTTTAATGCTGAAATATTCTAGAATTTAAATGAAATAAAAAGAATGAAAAGATTAAAAATAAACTTACTTTTTTTGTGGAGAACAGCATGGAAAAACATGTGTGTGAATACAAGGATTTTAAGAAGTATATAAAATGTGTGTCGGAGAAAAACGTAAAAATAAATAAAATATTGAAAACACATTGATTAAAAAAAATAATATTTCAAACCGAAAAAAATTTAGTAACAGGAATAAATTATAATTATTGATTTTCATGTCACTTCCACATATGTCACATTTTATAAAGGCCAAAATCAGAGAAATCTTAGTTAAAAAAGAAAAAAGTCATTATTTTTAGGAAACAAAAAGGACCAAAAATGAGAATTTGCTCCTCCTTTTAGTCTGTAATCATCGAAAGCACAGCCCTCATATTCTGTTAAAAAATATCCTGGTACTCACGAATGATATTAGAAATATTCAAATTCAAAAACAGTTCACAAAATACAACAGAAGAGCTCAAGTGTAGTATAGGGAGGGGGAGGGGCTTACGATTTGGCGATTTTTATACAAATATTACGGTGAGATAACGAATTTCTTCTAGTTCCCGGACACCTAACGCTAAGTAAAGTAGCTTGGTGATCGATTTTGGTCGCTTAAAGAAATTGATCGCCAAGCTACTCCACTTAGCGAAAAATGTCCGTAAGCCAGAATGAATTCGTTATATCACCATAATATCTATATAAAAATCGGCAAATCCAAAGAAAAATAGCCAATTCCATACTACACTTGAACCGAAAATAGTTTTTTTTTTTAAGAAATTGAATTAAAATCGTCTGAAATTAATAGGATTACCACGAAAAAAACCCCAATAAAAATTCATTATACGTCATCTTCATGGCAACCACATTACCACATGTAAAAATACATAGGGAACCATATTGTAACGTTTGTCGACCATCATGGCGAAAATAAACAACTTGGAGCGTAGCACTGCAATATCAAATTAGTACCTAATTTTTTCTTTCGGTTCCCACCAATCTAAAATCTGACCCGTTTTAGACCCGTTGTATGTAATGTGAATTTATAAGCAAAATATATGAATGAAAAATTGCAGATTTTCTATTTTAAATTGAGAAAAACAATATTGTCGGTCCTTTATTTTTTGATTATGACATTTCTAAGCAAGTTTTATGAACTACAGTTTGATATATTTAGAAAAAATATATATAAACAATATATAAAACCTACCTTGTCAATTAATTGTCAATTACTTATAAAATGCATTTGTTAAAAAGTTTTACTGATCAAATCTCTTACAGTATGTGATATGTAAGAAATCAAAATGCTACAGATTAAACAAAAAAAGTGTTTGAGAAGTGTTTATAATAATACGTTTCTAAATTGTAAATATTATTTATGGGCTTACAACCTTTATATTCACGTGTAGAAAATGCATTGCCATAATTATTTAAAGAAAAGATTTACGTTGTATTATTGATGATGAATTTTTTTCATTGTTATTTTTACTAGGTGAAGTCATATCTATACATGCTGCATTTTTATGAGAAGATTAAGACAGTGCAAAATGCATCAAAGCTTTTGGCACCATTTATTATGCTATACTAGCTGCCAGGGCCCGGCGTTGCACGGGCTTTTACCCAGTGTATAACTGTTATGCCTGTGAAAATTTCCCCTTCCCCTCTCGGTATCAGCATTTCCTGGTTATGTGTGTGATTTCGATATCCATGTCATTAAAATTCCCTTATTCGAAATATCCTCTACCTCTTAGTCCCGTCGGAGGGAATGTTTCCCCTCCGCTTAGTCCGGTGCTGCACGGGCTTTTTCCGAGAGTATAACTTTATATATCCCAATGGAAATTTCCTTTTTTCTTCTAGATGCCAGCACTCCTGGGTGAGGGTGTATGCGCGATGTGAGGGATTTCTACACTTATGTCATTAAAATTATCTCTTTTCCAAAAGGTCTTCAATTTTTTTTTCCTTTACAGACAGATTTCTTTTAACTCAGCTTAGCCCGGCGTTTATACACACTTTTTCGTGAATAAAACTCTTTTTCTGTCTCTTTTCCCTCAGTGATATGATCTTTCTTTATATTTCTATTTTCGATTTCTAATCTAGTTTTATCCATAAGAAAAAGACAATGTACTGTTTTACTACTAAATAATAAATTTTTTTTAAATTAATATTAAAAAGCAATACTAATTGCGTTTTTTTAAAAAAAAAACAATTATAGCAATTTTTGTTAAATAATGAATGAAAAAAATACTTACCATTAACTATTGAAAAGATTGCTTATTTCTGTATGTTTGATTATTCCATTAAGAATATGTAACTATAAAAAAAATATGGGAAAGAAAACCTAGCCTTTTTTGTTTGCATTCACTGTATAAAGAAAGATTCAAAATGTAAATAATACTATAAGATGAAAACATTTCAGTATTTTCTTTTATTCTTAAAGTTTTTCACTATAAATTGCTTTTTTAAAAATAAAGAAAACTAACTGTCGAAATGTATCAGAAAGTTGTCTCTTTCTGCCTATTCTCCATAAGCCTCAAACTGGTCAATTCTTTCGAAGATTTATCCCAATTAATTATTACTGGCATTTGGTGATTTTAGCAATTTTTTTTCGTGGTATTTTTATGGCTCCTTGAAATTGAAACGTGTTTTTTTAAAAAATATTTTATGTGCAAAAAAGAAAAAAAATAGAAATTTTTTTCAAAATAAGGAAATTTAATAATATTTTTAAAGAAGTTTTATAATATTCCATCCAAGTCTAACTCTGCAGCGTTGAGAAATGTACACAATTTACCAATCTACTTTAAAAATAGTCATAACTTTCTTTTTTTTTTTTTTTTAAATTTAAGTCCAAGAAATGCAAAGAAATTTGTAAATAAATTTAAAATAAAATTTTTTTTTTAAGAACAAGCTTTTATTTAAACGCTCTAAAAAGAATAAAATAAACTTTTCCTTCAAAACTTATTTTAATGTCAACTTATAACGTCATTATACAATTTATATGATATAAAAGCTTGTCGCGAGATTTAAGTACTCGTATTTACTTAGTTTGAATTTTTAAAAATTAAAATCATTGAGGTCAAGTTATTTATTTTACTTGTTTATCTACACAGGTAAATCTCGCGACAAGCTTTTATATCATATAAAATGTATAATGACGTTATAAGTTGACAGTAAAATAAGTTTTGAAGGAAAAGTTTATTTTATTCTTTTTAGAGCGTTTAAATAAAAGCTTGTTCTTAAAAAAGTTTTTTTTATTTTTAATTTATTTTTTACTTTTTAGTTATCGCTGGACAGGTTTCTCAGCCTGTTCAACTCATTCAACGCTGGTTCACCATCCCTGATTTAGCTGAATCAATTCTCGAAAAAAGGGTATTAGACGAAAAACACAATTTTTTTTAAATCCGTAATTTTGTCAATCTTCGTGCAGATCTTGGGTAATATTGTTCTACACACGAAAAAAAGGTTTCGTGAAATTATCTTAATAAATGACGAAGTTATTAAATGTTTAATTAAATTTTGACTATTTTTTGAAAAATCTTAAAGAATATATTATTTATTTGAAATATTTTGAAGGTAAGAGGGATATATTTCTCTAACATATTAGAAGAAAAATCTAGTTATTTATTAAAAAACTTCAAAAGGCATTTAAATATTAGTATTAATCAATAAAATGCTTAAAATTCAAAACGCATGTTGTAATCAAAAAAGAAAGTTTTCTCAACTAATGATAATATTTTGCTGGACATTGGATATCTTCTACGTAAGAATCTGTTTTTTTAATTGCTCAGGTCGTCTTTAGAAACTTGATTTGAAAAAATAATTAACCATCGTATTATTTTTATACAGTCAAACCTCCATGTAACGAACCTCTATTTTGGGAATTTCTCTATTTTAAGAACTTTTTCCTGGACCCAAGCACATATTACTCTTTTCTTCGTAAAATAACTCCAAATAGCGAAGTGCATTTCCTATTTAACGAAATTTTTCTTCTCAGATTCAATTTTTTTTTCTCTCCTTATTTTTAAAATCTCCTTATTTGCAAATTATTCTCTTTTGGCACATTTTATAAATATCAATAACCATGAGCTGGTTTTACAATGTACCTAACTCATCTAGAGAAACAAAATTGCCGTAATTTTTCAAAAAAAAAAAAAAAAACTCAAATAAAATTAACAGATTCTATTTGTAATTAAATTTAAGGACACATGTCGTAGTGTGTGTTTAGATTACTGGTGATAAAATGAGGTATATTTAAATTACTTGTAGGCTTAAAATTAGAACATTTCTTTAAAAAATTCAGTTATTTTAATATAAAATTATTTTTTTAAATGAAAATACATTGCATTTCTGGATAATATTTTTCTCTTATTGTTTTCCTAGCGGATTCCTTTTTGATGGGTAAGATATATATAAAAAAAATGATCCTTCCGATTCTGTAACCATTTTTTGTCTGAGTTTCATAGATTAAAGTTAGATAAATTTTTTAAAAGAATTTCTACAATACTCGATCTCAGTTTAACTTGGCAGCGTTGAGAGAAAGGTATACAATGTACCAATCTACTTGAAAAATAGCTCGACTTTTTTTGTTTTGAATTTAAATCCAAGAAAATAGATAGAAATTTGTAAAAAAATTGCATACGTTGTAGAAATTAGATTATTTTTACGTTGTAGAAATGTAATTATTTTTTAGACAAAGATAATAATTATAGTCAATAGCGCAACGTTATGAAATTTTAGTTTGGCTGAAAACCGATTTTCGACGCCAACTTTTGTCATTGTTGTAAAAATAACATTATTACAACAATGCAGATATATCAAAGTTGGCGCCCAAAACTAGTTTAATGTTTTTAATTAATATATTTTTAATTAATTGCAATATCGGAATATAAATGGTCAAAACATGCATTGTCATCCAAACTAAACGTGTGTACAAAATTTCAGCTCAATAGGGTGAAGATATCAGCTTCAAAATTGAGTTGCAAGATTCCACCCGAACAAATTACATACATACATACATACATACATTGTAAGTTAAATAAAAGCTTGTAAAAATGTAAAACATTGTAGAAATTTGGGATTTTAATAATACATTTCAAGTTAATCACATGTAAAAGCATTTATTTTTTTAACAAATTAAGTTAATACAGTCAACAGAGCAACGTCATAAAATTTTAAGTTTGGCTGAAAACCGATTTTCGACGCCTGCTTTTGTCACTGTTGTAACAATAACATTGCTGCAACAATGGAGACAAATCAAAGTTTGTACAAAAAACCGGTTTTTTCGTAGGTTTTTAATTAATATCTTTTTAACTAATTGCAATTTCGGAATATAAATGGGCAATACGGCTTCCCCGGAAAATTCCCAATCTTTTGATACCTTTCGCGAGTTTCTGCGTGGTGAGGCTCGTGAGAAGATAGACGCACATAGATACATACATACATAGATACATAGATAGGTACATACGTTTGTTTACCTACGGATTTTAATAGTGTAGATAGGATATCAGAATATAAATGGTCAATACGGCTTCCCCGGAAAATTCCCGATCTTTTGGTACCTTCCGCGAGTTTCTGCGTGGTGTGGTTCGTGAGAAGATAGACGTACATAGATACATACATACATAGATACATACATAGATAGGTACATACGTTTGTTTACCTTCGGATTTTAATAGTGTAGACTAGCTGCATGACCCGGCGATGCACGGCTTTTATCGAGGGTATAACTTCTCAATATTAGCATGTTTAGGGGTGGGAGTGATTTATTTTTATATGCCATTAAAATTCCCTTTTTCGAATTCTTTTTTACTTCTTTGCCCCGTCGTGCGGGTTTCTACTCCCTCCGCTTTGCCCAGCGTTTCAAGGGCTGTTACCGAGTGTATGTAACTTGATCCCCAAGGGAATTTTCTCTTTCTCTCATGATGGTAGCACTTCTATGTGTGTACGCACTCGAGTGAGCGATTTCTATGATTAAATTAATTCTATATTAATTTAAATCCATTATCGTTAAATAATTTTTAAAATCTTACCGTTAGCTATTGAAACGATTGCTTATTTTTGGAAGTTTGTATGATAGATTAAAAATATTTTAGTATAAAAAATAATAATAATTACTTTGGGTGGAAAACCCCGGCGTCAAACGGGCTTTGGCAAAGTGCATAACTTTTTGCCAATGAAAATTTTCTCTTCCTCTCTCGATGTCATTAATTCCTGGTTTGTGAGTGATTTCTCTATTTGTCATTAAAATTCCCTTTTACGAAAGTTCTTCCACGCCTTTGTTGTGTCGGATGGGTGTGTACCCTCCGTTTAGCCCGACGTTGCACGGGCTAAATGGAGGCTAAATCTTTGCAAGATTATAACTTTATCCTAAAGGAAAATTCCTTTTCCCCTCTCGATGCCAGCACTTCCGGGTGAGGGTGTATACGCGATGTGGGGGATTTCTATACTAACGTCATTAAAATTATTGTTTCCGAAATGTCTTCAATTCCTTTTCTTTTACAGACAGGTTTCTTTTATCTCAGCTTAGCCCGGTGCTATACGGGCTTTTTCGTGTATAAACTCTTTTCCCCTCTTTTTTTTTCCAGTGATAAGATCTTTCTTTAAATTTTTATTTTCGATTTGTAATTTACAAAACTAATCTACTTTTATCCCAAGAAAACAATGTACAATTTTATTAAATAATTAATTTTGTAAAAAAACAATAATGATTTAGTTTTTTGAAAAAAGTATTATTTTATATCCATTTTTATTGAATTATGAATGAAAATTTCTGACCTATTTCAATACCTATTGAAACGACTACTTATTTTTAAATGTTTGATTATTCGATTAAAAATATGTAACTATGAAAAAAGAAGTATTGGAGAGAAAACCCAGACATTTGCTTGCATCACTGTATAAAGAAAGATTTAAAATGTAAATAATACTATCTGTTGAAAACATTTCAGCATTTTCTTATATTCTCTTAAAGTTTTTCACTAAATTTCTTTTCTTGGAAATAAAGAAAACTATCAGTTGTGATGTATCAGAAAGTTGTCTGTCTGCACATGCTCCATGAGCCTCAAACTGGTCAATTCTTTCGTAAATTTATCCCAATTAATTGTTACTGGCAATTGGTGATTTTAGAAATTTTTTTCGTTGCATTTTTATGGCTCCTTAAAATGGAAAAGTGCCTGTTTTGAAAATATTTTATGTGCAAAAAATAAGAAAAATAAATATTTTTTTCAAAAGAAATTTCATATTTTTTAAAGAAGTTTTATAATATTCCATCTCAGTCTAACATGGCAGTGTTGAGAAATAAACACAATGTACCAATCTATTTGAAAAATAGTTGTAACTTTCTTTCTTTTGGAATTTAAATCCATGAAAATCTATAGGAATTTGTAAAAAATGCCATACGTTGTACAAATTAGGATTTTAATAAAATATATTTCAATTTAATCACATGTTAAAAGCATTTAGCTTTTAAACAAAGTGAGTTAATACAGACAACAGAGCAACGTCATGAAATTGCAAATTTGGATGATAACCGATTTTCGACGCCTGCTTTTGTCACTGTTGTAACAATAACATTGCTTCAACAATGGAGACGAAACAAAGTTTGCACGAAAAAAAAACGGGTTTTTCGGAGGTTTTTAATTAATATCTTTTCAACTAATTGCAATATCGGAATATAATTGGGCAATACGGCTTCCCCGGAAAATTCCCGATCTTTTGGTACCTTCCGTGAGTTTCTGCGCGGTGCGGTTCGTGAGGAGATAGACGCACATAGATAGATACATACATACATACATAGATAGGTACATACGTTTGTTTACCTTCGGATTTTAATAGTAGTGTTGATGGAAACTAAAATTATCGCATAGCTTGATCATTTGTAATAACTGTATATTATTTGATCCCATTTTACTGAAGTACTAATCGCATTTTATTTACATTTTGGATAATTTTTACTTTTGGTTTCTTGTTATTTTTTTGTTTCCTTTTTTTGTAAAATTGTTTTATTATTTTATTCTTTATTTTAATACTTAATTTTTTTTCTAAATATTTTGTGATCATCAATTTTGTTTATATATATAAAAATTAATTTTTTGAATTGAGGTTGAAACGAATGCGGTTAGCAAAGGTTTAGGCTGCTCATATTTTGTGATCAAGTCTTTACTTACACCTACTGTTTGAAAAGGCCTTTCAGAGTAAGAACAGTTTATCATAAGTATTGTTCTTTTGAGTACGAGAAAAATATTCTTAGAAGGTACTTTTAAAAAGCCACATGATATAAGTTGACATATGTCTTACTTATTTTGAAAAAAATAGGTGAATTAATTTACATTTTATATATTAATTAAGATTATATTTCTAATATTTTATGCTTTTATTTTCTTCAGACAGAGCCAATTTGAAGATATTTTATTGAAATTTACATAATTTAGTATATTTGTCTTTTTCAGTCATTTTTAATTTATTAAAACTGGGATGGGTACTAACTTTCAGCCTAATGGGGGACCAACCCATATTGTACAAATTATACAACTGCTTATGCGCATTGCTCAAATTGCAAAACTGCAATTTATATATATATATAAACTAGCTGACCCTGCCCGGCGTTGCGCGGGCTTTTACCGAGGGTATAACTTAAACCCCATGTTAATTTCCCCCTTTCTTTCTGACGCCAGCACTTTTGTGTATGTGTGACGCATACGATGTGAGTGCATGGCCCGTGAGTGCGCGTATCATGGCTTTCTCGTTTAACATTTTCCCTTCTCTTCACAAAATCAACACTTCCAATATTATTTTTCGAAATTACGTTTGCTTCTTTGTTTCTTCCCTCTCCACTTAGCCCGACGTTGCATGGGCTTTTACCGAGTGAATAACTTAATCCGCATGGGAATTTGCTGTTTCCCTCAGGACGATAGCACTTATGTGTGTGTATGCGCAATGTGAGTGATTTCTTTAACTATGTCATTAAAACTCCTTTTTTCGAAATTTGTTCTTGCGTTGGTGTGGTGTGGTAATTAGGAGAGATGTATGGAAGCTCATGTGTCGTCCTCATCACTTGACCATGGTTGAAAATTTCGAGGTCCGTCCCTAAAACCCTTGAATAGGCGAACAGTGTGAATTTATAAATCACTCACTCACTTTTCAATTCTTTCGTTGCCATTTTTTAGTCCCCGGAAACGAAAATGTAGCCTTTTTAAAAATAGTTGTATGTTGAAAAAAGACAGAAAAGTAGAAATTTTTCAAATTGCGAAATTTCACCACTATTTTAAATTTTGAAGTAAAATTGTGAGGATTTTTTTAAATGTTCGACACACGGGAAAAAAGTTTCACACATACAATTATATTTATAAAAGAAGAAATTATTAAAGGATTGACTTAAGTATTTGAGTGTTTTATTAAAATTTGTTCAAAAAAGTTTTTAGCTTTTTTTTTTAAATCACTGATTCTAAAAGTTTTAAAAATCATTTTTATTAAGACGCAATGATATTGATTCATTTTAGAAAAAAATCATAAAACATGCAGAATATAAATGTTTTGTAAAAAAAAAAAAAAAAAAAAAAATATTAAATTCTTAAAAAAAAGATAGTTTTTGGCATTTTATTTTTTGAATCACGGATTCCAAATGATCGATGAACATTTTAAAAATCAGTTTCATTTAAATTCATCGATATTTATTCATTTTAGAAGAAATCATAAAATACAAAACTATGACTTATTAATTATTTTATATTAAAATTGATTGAAAGTGTTCATTTAGCAATTAATTTTGACATTTGCTTAAATAATGGCAGCACTGAAAATGAAATCAAATTCAGACCAGTGGGTGGGCGGGGCGAAGCCTGACCAATGGGGATGCAGGAAGTGAACTCAATCGTCGAAAAAGAGAGAAATTACTTTGAATGAATAAAAATCAGAAAATAACCTTTTTAAAGGCTCAAAAATATGAAAAGTGCATTAGAATAACAGAGGAGCATGTTAAAATAAGTTTTTGTCCGTAAAATTAATTTACGTGGGAAAAATAAGAAGAAATGAAAAAATCGAGTTCCCCGAGATCTTCTTGTTATGAATCAGTTGTCCTGACCACTCGTAGGAAAAGGGGAGAATAGACTTTAATGAGGAATAGAAATTTGAAATTGAAAGTAATTTTAATTGCAGAGGGGATCCACAGAGCCGATTCACATAATAATTAAAAAATTTCGATTGACGATTACATTTAAATGTATTGCAAATAAACTTATTTGAAATAATGATATCGGCATAAAAGTTTTTTACAAATATTTTAGTTATTTTTGTTTTATAAAGAATGTAATATATGGATTATTGAATTAAAGATATGTTGAAAAAATAGAAAAAAAAAAAAGAAAAACTTTTTACTTGCATTTTTTTTACTCGCCAAATTTACAGATTTTTGATATATTAATAACACGCAATTAATAATGAAGAATATATAATATGAGCATAGCTTTTATTTCTTTTTCTAAGGAAGTTATGCTTATTTAACTGAATAATTCAAAAAAAAAAATCGAAATGGGCAAATTTTGCCTTTTTATTATGAAATTATATGTCAAAAAAAGTTATGTACATTAGGCCTTATTTTAAAGTAAACTATAAGTTTTATGAAAGAGAAGAAATATTTTGATACAGATAAATATTTTAAATGAATCTCCGTAATGCATTGAATACATTCTTTCATCTTAATCTGATATCAATAATGATTTAATTTTGAAAATTATATAAAGAAAAAAATGACGAAAATTGAAGCAAAAATAACTTTTTCACTCGCAATTTTTTTTAACTTGGCAAATTTGCTGATTTTTGCACGTTTAAGTCAGAACTGTTTGATGCAACCCTTGAGTTAGATGTGAAGTGGATGGTGAAAAAGGTGAAAGCTATTTGGCGCGAAACCATTTTTCTACGTCAAGGCTTGGCTAACTGTAAAATCGCGTATTTTTTATTAAAGTTTCTATTTTTTAGGGCTTAATTTTTGAGTTAATGCTTTCTAACTTAACACATTAAATTCAAAAACAAAGTACTTAAAATGTACAAAAAATACTGTTTAAATTATTTCTTGCAAAAACGGTATTTTACGAAAAGCACACAAATTTTTTTTTAAATCCGTAATTTTTAAGCAATTTTTTCAATCTTCGCACAGAAGTTTGATAACATTATTCTACAAACGCAAAAACAGTTTCGTATAATAATCTTGATTAATAACGAAGTTATTAAATGTTGAGTTAAACATTTTGACAATTTTTCGAAAAATCGTAAAAAAAAAAGTTTTGGGCATTTTATTTCTTAAATGACTGGTTCTAAAAGAAAAAGGCTTGAAGTTATATAGTGTAGAATATCGTTTTCATAACACGAAAATAAATTCATACGCAACGATTTAGAAATAATTTTCATAAAAACGCATCCAGTTTAACCCTTTTTTAAGAAAAAAAATCGTACAAAATTAAAAATATCATTATTTTGTAAAAAACAATTATACCGTATAGTGGCGAATTAAATGATCTTTTCGATTCTGTAATATTTTTTTTTCTGATTTCAAAAGAAAAAATTGGATGGCTATTTTAAAATGGTCGAAAAAAGGGGGATCTGCGCCAAATAAACAATCCTCAGGAGTAAAACAATTAGGCGTTTTGTGGTTTTTAATTAATATCTTTTCAACTAATTGCAATATCGGAATGAAAAATAGTTTACTTCCTATTATCAGACCTACTGAATACATGCACAAAATTTCATAAGATTTTGTCTAATCGTTTCGGAAGAGTTTGGCTACAAACACTGCGGCACGAGAATTTTATATATTAGATATATATACACTGTTGGCCACCGTAAATGCAACACCAAGAAAGACAAGAGATAGCACAACAAAATTTATTTGGTAGATAACACGTTGACCAAGTATCAAATGATTAAATTTATAGAATTCTGTGAAGTGTGGTTCCTGCCAGAATCAGTAGTCAGAGTAGCCGCCATTGTTGGAGATCACCACTGCCACACGCCTCGACATTGATTCAAAGAGACTTTGGATGTGTTCTTGGGGAACAGCAGACCAAGCAGCTTCCACACGTTGCCAAAGTTGATCTGGTGTGGTAGCTGGTGGTGTAATCTGCGTCAATCGTTGAGCAACCATAGAAAACATGTTTTCTATTGGCGAAAGATCCGGAGAGCGAGCCGGACAGGAAAGCAATTCAATCTGGTGACTGACGAAGAACCTTTGGACAATGCGTGCCACGTGTGGTCACGCATTATCCTGTTGAAATATGGCTGTGGCCAAGCCCTAAAGGTAAGGAAGGACAACTGGCTCCAACACCTCGGAGATGTAGCGCTGACTGTATAAAGTACGGCAATGCGTACTAGAGGAGTGCGAGAGTGATATCCAATACCACCCCATACCATAATACCCGGTGCAGGACCAGTGTGGCGGTGCATAACGCAGCTGTTCAGCATCCTCTCTCCACGGTGTCTCCAGACTCGAATCCGATCATCGTGGTGTTGCAGACAGATGCGTGACTCGTCAGTAAAGACAACTTTATTTCATTTTGCCGCCCACATCCTTCTTTCATCGCATCATTGGCGGCGGAGACGTCTGTGTTCTGCGTCAAGTATAGACCAAGCAATGGACGTCTTGCGGACAGACCACTCTGCTGTAAACGGTGTCGAATGGTACGTGCAGACACTGAATGATGCGTTACAGACTCAATGTGCTGTGCTATGGTTCGTGATGTGGCTGAGCAATCCGTCACTGCAATGCGCACAATTTGCCTGCCCTCACGTGAGGTGGTGCACTGAGGTGGATGCGATCGACCATGTCGGTCCGTCGTACCCTCCTGCGTCCAACGGTCACATATCCGCATTACAGTTGTTTGGTTTCTTCCAACACGACTACCAATTTCCCTGGAAGGTAATCCACAATCTCGGTAGGCCACTATTCTTCCTCTGTCGAACTCGGATACTAGATCAAAAGCTGATCGCTGTTTTCTACGAGACTTAACTGATCGTTTTTTGAAAAACCACAAAAAAAAAAAACACAATTGCCGAACTTCAAATCGTCGAAATCTCCAAGCTTTAAATAGCGCTTTGAGGTGGCGGTACAGGCATGCGTGATGGGTCTATGCGCTGAAATTGTAATCATTTGCATATCTCAACTCCGCTAATGCATGATGTAAATTTCATGTTATTTGCGTGCTTCCTTCAGGGTGTTGCATTTACGGTGGCGAGCAGTGTATTATAGAGATCTATTAATTTGTCTTTGATGTGTTTCCACATAAGAAAAGCAGCATTGTCTCCAATGCTTAACAGATACACAAAAAATGTCTCAATCTGTTTGGCATCAAGTTGTGGCCGCGGTATTTAAGTGCTCAAGGTACGGACTCGTAGGCGGCGTGTCGTGAGTTCAAGCCCAGTACCGCTGAAGACCCGCCGTGTAGGGTGTAATGCACGTTATTCTTTCGAAACTAAACGTCATCTCATTGGTGTGGTGTGGAAGTTAAGAGAGAGCAAGATGTGCCAACTCAGTGTTGTCCTCGTTACTTGATGATGTTTCAAAATTACGAAGTCCTTCGCCAAAAGCCCTCGAGTAGCTGAATAGTGTGATGTTAATATTCACTCACTTGGCTTCATATTAGCAACATTTTTAGCGATTTAGCGACGGTATGGAAAACTTTCTGGATGCATTTGTGCTGTCCTAATCCATTCCTGTATTTTTAAGAAAAATGACGAACACATGCGTGTGTCTTAAAATGAATTATTAGATTCTTTTTTCTAATGTAATGGATTTCATTTATAATAACATATTGAATCAAAGATAGAATATTTAATGTCAAATCAATATTCATTTTCATAAAGAATGAAGTCAGTTATGTCTATTAAAAAATCGCAACTAATTTACGCACTCTTTGTTGTTCCTTCATAAAAATGAGAGGTAGCTGACTCCATTTCGTAGAATTTCAATTAAATGTTCCTTTCTATATCAGTTCGATACCTCATGTAATGTTGCGGTGGTTTGATTTGATTTTTGATTAACCCCGCACCCTAAGGCAACACTAGGGTTGTTGACAGTGGACCTTGTTTTTAGGGACCCCTACCCAGTGACCTTTCGTGGTGGGAATTGTAAAAATTGATGGAACCTTATTCCCCCCTTCGAGATTTAGAATTCTTCAAATATAAAAGGAGCTTAAATGTCGATTGATAATGTATGACGAATTGTCGATTTCTTCATCTGATAACACAGGAACATATTTTCAGCGATTTATCTCATTCCCTTTCAAAGCAACACGTAGTCTCTACGGGTGATGGACTTCATAATTTTAAACCATAGTCAGTGCTTACATATTAGCGTCATCGCAGCCAAAATTGTGACACAAGAATCTTTTTTCTTCGAATAAAACACGTAAGAATCTTTGCTATTTTGATGCTATGGCGCAATTCGCGTAATGCAAATTTTACTGCGGTGACACTAATACTTACCTACCCCATGGTCAAGTCACGAAGGCGGTATTTGAGCTGGTGCTACTCTCTCTCTCTCTCTAAGCTTCTACTCTACGCCAACGTGAGAAATTTGCACCCCGACATATTTAGCTTGCATCAGACTCTATAAGGTGGGTCTTTAGTGACAGAAGGACTCCAACCACGACTCGTTAGAAACAACGCTGCCCATAAGATTGAGACCTCTACCACTAGGCGTACGCGTTCAATCTGTGTTCAGATGTACCCCCTCTCTCCTTCCTGTCTAACCTGCTAAAGATGTGGAAGGAAGTGAAGGACGACTCGACATGATAATCTCTAATCATTTATTCAGTACATTAATTGTGTACATCATTGTGTATTCAGTACATCATTGTGTTCGGAGAATACTTCCAATAAATTGAACCACTTTTTATTCTAATCAATCTTCTACTTTCACATTTGATTTAAACTGTAGTTATGTGACTTATTTTCACTTAAATGTTTTTAAAAATTTAAATACCAAAACGTGCTATAAATTTGACTAATATCTGAACTGTAGATAGTCTTCTTATCTTCTACTTCGTAATGCTTCAATCTCTTGGTAATTTCAATTAAATAGCAATTTTCCTCTTTATAACTATCTATCTCCTTATATCTCTAACTTTCTCTCTCTCTCTTCTATCCCACTGACTTACTAACTCTCTTCCATCTAACAAAAACTTCTATCTATCTCTCCAACTAACTCCTAACAAGCAAACCTGAACTATATATAATAGACTTAATCTGCATATAACGGTTTCTTCTTCAGAAAAGGGTTGTTGACATTCATAGCCCATAGACTTCCCAAGAGGGTTAGTGGAAGGACGCGTGTTGATCCGTTTCACAGTTAAGTTCATATTTAACAGGAAAAGAATCTGGAAGTATTTGATACTATTTATAAGCTTAAATAAAGCTTGGATATAAAATCAATGGATACTGATTTCAGTCTTTGTCACTCCAAGGAAAGATCCTTGTGTGGCTGGAGGGGGGAGGGACTATTAAATATGTTAAGGCTTAAAATTGTAAGCTTGGCATATATATAAATTGGAGAAGGGGGTGCCATTTCAGATGCTGACTTCGTCACATAACGACGGTTCAACATCACGATGTCTATCGGCTACATTAAACTAACTTCTGAATTCAATAGAAATCAATACAATAGGAACAAATTCTGAAAACTGTATTAAAATATTTTTTGACGCACCTCTTTGAGAAGTTGTAGCAGTATATAATTTCACTTTCTTCTTAGAATAAAGGTATTTTACTATTGATTATTACAAATATATACCCAAGAGCTTCTTGAATAAAAAGGAATTTCGAATGAAATTTTAGCACTAAATTTGGACAACCGGAGACATTTTTTGAAGAAACTTGCGAAACTTTTTATGCAGCATTTCAATGTTTGCAACAAAAAAAAAATCTGTCATAAAAAAGATGGAGTAACCAGCTTTCTTATATTGATATCTTAAGAATATTTAAAAAGTGACATTGAATTAAATATGACATAAATATATTCAGTGCAGCTTTTAGCAAAGGATATAGAACCCTTTTGTGTACTTATATGATATTTTATGCTCTCGTACCATGCTAAAATGTAATGATTTGATAAAATATGTTAAATTGCATTTTCAAACTGTATACATTTTTTAAAAAAATAAAATGTGAAAAAATGCACGATAGTTCAAAGTTTTTTTTAATTCTAAAAGGCATTAAAAATTTCAAATAAATTTAGTAAAAATGAAGGAAAATATATGCATATTAGTCGTCATAAAGACCATTTCGTTCTACATTTGTTTTTGTTTACTTTGAACTGGAATAATTGTTAGATAATAAAATCTATGAAGTTTGCAGTAAGTTTCTCTCGCGCGCTGATATAAAAGGACAAAAATTATCTTTCATTCTTTTTGTAAGCTAATCTGAAATCGTCAAAAAGGAGAAATCAACATGATGTTCTGAAAAAGATCAGGGATTTTTTGCCCAGTTATTTTGGTCCTTTCATTGTACTCTCTTTTTACGAAACTCGACTTTAAAAGTAATACCGCGACCTGCGCTACACCGACTTACGCTAATCCGGTGTTATGCGATTTTCAAGTCTCGACGATTCGTCTTTTGTTGGAAGGGGAAAAAGTGATAAAATTGGTAATTTCATTGAAGAATTTTCCGATCTTGCCAGAGAAAATAAACTTAGAAGTGGAAATTGATGACGTTCAAGAACTACTAGATTCCCGCAATGAGAATCTAACATTGGATGAGATAATGGAAATGTACGAGGAAAAGCACGACATTGAAGAAGTTTGAGCCTTTAGGCCTAATTCAATCGGAAGATCGAATGACGGTTGGGAATTTGACAGAAGGCCTCAAAGTTTAATCGAAACAAGAAAAATAAAAAAAAAATTAAGTCAATTCCTACTTAGATCAACAACAAAAAGTTAAAATCTTTGTTTCTTCTTATTAAATAGTTACAATTAATATAAATATGTTCTTACTTATGACAGAATTACAACATTAAGTGGTAATTAATTTTTATTAATTATCATTAAAGTATCGTAAAAGTTAGTATTAGTATCATTAAAGATGTACAATTGCCAAGTTCCATACTGAGTGAGTGAATATTAACGTCCCACTGTTCAGCTACACGAGGGCTTTTGGGGACGGTCCGCGTAATTTTGAACCATGGTCAAGTGACGCGGACGACACCTGAGCTGGCACCCCCCCCCCTCCTAACTACCACACCACAGAAAAGGGAGGACGTTTGAACTATCGACAGATTTTACGTGCATAGATCCCCTACACAGCGGATCTTCAGTGGTACTGGGATCGAACTCATAACATGCTAGCTACGATCCGATGCCTAGACCACTTGGCTACACCACTAGCTCCTACAATCTAGCATGAAAATCAACTTAACGGACCTATACAGAATTTTTTAGCAGATCGGTCTAGAGTAGTTTTAATGTGATCGTTTATCGTATTGCATCTAAAACAATGCATATAAAAGCTGCTTTGAGCGGATCAATCTGTTTGACCCAAGTCGCAAAAAGGATAACCGGCTGTATTGTAATCTTTAAATTTTTCAGTCAAGTTTTAATTATATGAAACTATCGTATGTTACCAAAAAGTATAAAAATTTTAGCTCCAGTGAGCGCTTTAAAATGTAAGAAAATAACCTTTTCAAGTTTTGACACAAGTCGCTAAAATGGTCGCTAAGTCGCCAAAAATAATGCCAATGGGGTTGTATTTGTAATTCTTTGAATAATTAGTTTTAATCAATTAATTTTTATTAATTACTAGCTTTTACCCTCGGCTCCGCTCGTGTTGATGTCTTTAAATAACTGTCAAAGTCGTAATCATTATCATTACAAAGTAAATAATATAATATGGTACTTTTTTTATTGCTTGACTGGAACCAATGAAATTTAAAAATTCCAAAATTGAGCTAAGTTTAAAAAAACTGAAAACGTAATTTATTAAAATAATTAACAACAAAAATTCAATAACTTAAAACTATTAATATTTTTAAAAATCGAAAGTATCTACGTTTAATACATAACTCCTTTTTAAAAGAGCTCAAAACCGAATATTATTCTAAGATGCTACTGTATACTTTATCATACGTTCTTCCGTCAGTTTCAAATATGTGAAGATTTGGGCATTGGACACACCTATCAGGCTACATATAGTTGGCCATGGGAAAACATTGCTTTTCCAAATGCACCCCTGCTACCTGAAATGTTAGGTTTGTTAATAGCAACATTCAAACTGGAAATTGAACTCGTTTGAATTAAAACGGTAGGTCAGTGAGGATACTTGGAATTCGAGGTATGATAACACTATCCTTTTTCATGACATATGTTCAAATATTGGCACCAAGTATATTCTGCATCAGTTTTGTGATCCAAAGTTTCGTTCCTTTACATAGTTGAGGAGTATCGAGATTTTGCATAAGTATAACTGGTACATTTAGTTTTAATTGAAGTTTATGTGAGGGTACACCCGAAAGTTCAAGTGAATTTAAGAACTCCGTGGGATATGAAGTACTTGTTCTTTATCCATGATTGTATTCATTGATAAATATTTCTTCATCTCCCCTTCCCCTGCACGTCGTTTAAATTTTCAATGCTGGTTTTATGGACAATGTCATTGTTAGGTGCCAATATTGATCTTGCGCACAACCACTGATTTAAAAACCACTAATTTTTCCCAATTTAAATTTTGTTGCAAGTCCACTTAAATTTGAGCAATAAGATTTACATCATTTTCTGCTACATTACAAAATTATCTGGAAGTAAAATATAACCTCCAGCATTTGCGTCCAAACATCCATAACCGATTTTCAATTGCGTCTCTGCATAATGTTCCGAATCTACGTCATTATGAAGATGCACACTCATATTCGTTTTCAGACTGAATTTTTCAACTTTTGCCCATAAGTTTGATGATTTAATAGACATTGATTTCATCTGCCGGTGTACCCCCTCTGGATTACAGGGAGAGTTTTTCAAAATTCACCAGCCAATATATAATATAATACCATTCCACCTATAATATCTGTACTATCTCATAAATCCTGAAGAGTCCGACTTAACGCTTCTATAGCTTTCTTGTGAGGCATCGTACTTTCATCTCACACTAAAAGCTTATATTGTGGAAGCATCCTGCTTTGAGAGCTTTTTTTCCTGAAATTTCAGATGAGTGAATCTTCAAATGCAAGATTAAGCGATAATTTTAAAACGGAATGTGCAGTTCGACCGTTGGTCAGTAAAGTAGCGGCTATACCAGAAGAAGGCATAGCAACTACTATCTTCTGGGTTTTTCTGATGGTCATTAATAATAAGTTTAGCAAAAAGGTTTTTCCGGTTCCTCCAGAGGCGTCGAGAAAAAAGAGTGCATCACTGACCGATTCTATTTTGCATAACACTTGTTGGAAAACGTGACTTTGTTTTGGAGTTAATTGAGGGATAAATTCTGTTACCTGATGTTGCAATGCTATAAAATCGTAGTTTAATTCTCAAGCAATTTCATTATCGAAGCTATTTCCATTGACACGTCTAGGACTAATCATTTCAAAATCATGTAGCTTCTTCCCAACCATTTTGAAAACCTTTATTGCGTTTCGTTGTAGATGTGTTCATTGAAAGGCATATTTGATTGTACTTGCTGCAATCCTCGCAAAATATCTTCCTCCATGTAGTCTTTGTACTTATTCCAAAAGGTTTGAGGATTAGAAAGACCGAAGATGAAGTAAGTATTGCGTAAAGCTCCCTAATTTCATTCGGCGAATGACAATGTATGGCTTCCTCCATAGTATATCTTCAAAGTAATACCTCCATGTAAAATATCTAGGTTCAGTATAAGTGAAAAATTTTGGGAAAATATGAATATTGTATAATTAGGTTAAAAAAATTCAAACTAATCAAAACTACTTAAGTAATCAAAACTTTTTATGAAACTGTCAGTTAAATATTACCATAGAATTTTCAATATCACGCGCACGCAATTCGCTAAAATTTTTTTTTCGTTTCCTTCTTTAAAAAGTGGGAGACAATTTGCATTAAAATATCTGGGATTTAAATTCTTAGCCAACTTGGCGATATTTCTCAAAGTTTGAGTTTGACATTTAACAAACGTAACGTAAATAATAACCCTTTAAAAAATTGCTTTTTGTGAAGATGCTAAATAACACTATGTTTCAGTTATTTGTTACAAATGTGAGAAAATATTTATTAAAATTTCCATT
This sequence comes from Trichonephila clavata, assembly GCA_019973975.1. NCBI lineage: Eukaryota > Metazoa > Arthropoda > Arachnida > Araneae > Nephilidae > Trichonephila > Trichonephila clavata. The sequence goes on from BMAO01006867.1 coordinate 37,366, forward strand.
ATTGAGCAAATGCATAATTTTGCGCCAACTTGGCGGGGAGTAAGCAACGTCAACGTTTTACCCGCATAGTACCTTATATACCTTTAAATGCATTTAGTAAAAAGCTGCTAATTTGAAATTACAAACAGACACTTTAATTTTATTTATTTGTACAGATAATGTAATTACTGTTTTGTCATACAAAATAAGCGTGTATATAAAATTTCAGCTCAATTAAGTGCTTTAAAATGCATTTTATTAACGATTGAAAATTTGATCAAGATAAATATAGAGAGAATTTGAACTAATAGTAGGAAGTGAAAAAGGGTTACAAATTTTAGAAAAGATAGACTGAACAATGAACATATTTTTTCAATAAAATAAGGAATAAAAAATTATTAGCATACTAAGAGAAAATTTTGCGGTCGAAAATAAATCTGTACCGGCAGACTCTCTCTACTTTCTTAAATTTTATTAAACCCTCTACATCAAAATAACTCCAGCTTACGATTTTGTATATGTTATCTAACATTTTTTTCTAAGTTATTACTTTTGAAATGGCGCGCTTATCCGGTAGGACAGAACCCGGGACCTTTGGGTCCGAAGCCGAGTAACTTAACCACTACATCAAAATGATCACTATGGTGTGGAGATTGTTACTGGCTTGTATATAGATTATATCGCTACACTTTCTTTCATCTTCGGCCCAAATAAAAGTAATTTTATTTGTATTTATATGAGAAATCATGCCCCGAGACTTACGCAAATTCGACTTACACAGCCCCACCTATCGTTTATGTTCGGGGTATTACTGTACTTAATATCATGATTTTTTTTTTCTTAAGGATGAAAACTTTTAATACAGAAGATACTCTAAAATTTTGGGCAACACACCGATCATTGATATAATACCTAATTGGATAAAATAAACAGAAGAGAGAGAGTCCAAGTGACCGAATTTTCAGCAAAATGTTAATAACGACCGATCTATAAAACAAATTCAATTTACAGGATATCACCGTTTGTTCAACCTGTGTGCAGCAGAATCAATGATCTGGATCAGAATTTTTTAATTTGAATGAATTATATTCTACCTTCCGCAGAGATGATAAGTGGAGCCTACTCTAAATTGATTTCCGATGTACGATCCCCCTCAAAGAACTTTTAGAGAAATAAAAGAAAGTTCAGGGTTTTTTTTTACAGAGAATTAAATATTTTGCATTTATTGATTAGAGAAAATTAACATTTAAAAAAGGGGATAATAATCTCTGTTGCTCTGCCTCTCTTCTTCCTCATCATCATTAAAAAAATACTATATTTTTCCTTACGTCAGCAACAATACCGTCATTGATTTGCAAAGAAGACACCATTTTGTATCATGATACAGTGACTTCAAAATTAAAAAATGCGCTTTGGTGTCATTTTAACGCAGCTTTAAAATTGCCGCCAATGAGTACACCAAAATAGAAGCTTACCATTTTTCTTTTATTTATTTCCATATCTTCCAGTCAATTTCAAAGTGACTCTAGATATAAGAATTAAATCAGTACAGAGAGAAGGCTGCGATTGGTAAACATAAACTAATAAAAGAGAGAGTTAAGGATTATGAATATATATATATATATATTAAATATATCGAAACTTTTTAGATTGAGACACTTATATAAAAAAAATGCGCCAAATCGGTTGTGGAATTTTTCATTTGATTGAGATTCACTCAGAAATACAGATCTTGGTGAGAAATTGCTTAATTTGGATGGAAATTGTTGTTTCTAACTATATTAGTCGTTGAATGTGTGACATTTTAATACATTTGAAGTGATTCACAATTTCGACATGTCAAATTTCTGAGATTTCTCGAGCTTGAAAATATGTAGTCGTATTCAAAAATCAACAGATCTACGCAATGTATACTCCTTCTATATAAAGATCATTTTCTCCTTTTTAATTTCAGTTGAATACTACAATAGATATACGGTACTCACATATCAGCGTTACCTCGGCCAAATTAACGCCATGCGAATTGAACCGTTTTCCAACCAAAATTGGTTGAAAAATGGGGAATTCCAGAACTAATTGGGTTTTTTTTTCCATATAAAAGCCGTAAGAATCTTTGTTGTTTTGATATCAAGGCGCGATTTATACGTGGCACCAATATTGCTGCGGTGACGCTAATACGTAAGTACCAGATACTCTAAGGTTTATAGGTAATCAAACGTTGTATTTTCAAAGATTCTTTGAAGTTATTGCTATATGGTTGTTAATTATTGGTTATAGTTCTTATATTACAGACATGCATATTTATGTCTTTCTTTGAATAATCCCAGCATTTTAATTCTTAAGTGATTTCTTTCACCTTTAAGGAGTTAATATTTTGATTCACAACTACGCAAAAAAAAATAAAAATAGTAATTTAATGTCGGATATTATGTATGAATTTATAAATTTGTGTAGGTTATGTTTACTGCATTTCTACGAGCAATGTTATTTTTCGATTAGAGTCTAAAGCTTTTTTAGGGGTATTTATCAGTTATAAAGACAAGGAAGTTAAACTTAATTGATAGAAAACACGCCAAATTAGTACTTAAACTGGTTGCCGAGCTCTATTTTTAACTATCGTCAATCTGTAAAAAGCAGTTAGTTTTGATTTTGTGCTGCTTTCATTCTGTTACATAGTTAACTAGATTTCTCAATCATTTCGCTATAGTGCTGAAAAACTGGAATGGACTAAATTCATGACGGTCACATGATAATATAAACACGTGTTCTACATAGAATTCAAAACGGACAATAAACTATAGCGCGTACTTTTTATTCTATTTGTAAAACTTAAGTAAAATTTCAAATTGCATAATTGGGTAAAGATGCTCAAGAGTTATAAAAAGAAATTTCTGCAAAAAGATTTTAAAATTAAAGAAAAAAAAGTCTTGTTTTATATGTGTACTTTTAAATAAAGCGTGACAAATATTAATTTTTTTTTAAAAAACAAGTTTCTGTAAAAAGCGTAATTTGGCAACAACGAAGTGCATGAACTGATTTGCTGAAAATAGATAATTGCATTTATCGTGACTATGACGTCACATGTGTTTTTGAACTTGATTGGCTAAAAACACGTGGTTTAAAATTATCATGTGATTATGACGTCACATGAATTTAGTCCATTTGTCAATAAACGAAAACCAAATCAGCTTTTTTGGCACTTACATATTATACAGTTGACCAACCCCGCCAAATTAAAAGACGTTGCCAAATGCTACGATTTACAACCAATAGTGGAAACAGTTCCAGTACACGTTCAACTACAGTAATAATAGCGACGACAGATTGGCGACATTTTTTTTTGAATTGGCAATGTCTTGTCGTTTGACGAAATTGGTCGACGTTATAATCCGTAAATACCGCTTTTTTCAGCAGGACATTTTACCACGAGAGTTTTTTTTTGTACCTAACATTCATAGTGCTACTAAAGTGTAAAGTCTTTGGTAGTTAGCGTATTCTTGGTCTTCGCGAGATAAAAATCTCCATGTCTCTCTTTCCGCAGCATTTTTATATCTAAAATTCAGTTCCTATTATTGACAGCCAAAATAACATGTTACGAAGCTATAAAATCTGTTTTTATGACTTTTCATGCGAATTCGTTGTCAAAATTAATGTATGCACACACACACACACACACACATTCCATAATGTTACCATCTAAAAAACCCGTAATTCAAGCGAATTTCTTAGCCGTAACAGATATAAAGCGCGTTACATCTTTTTTAATACTGAATTTTTTTCGAATATTTATTTACATCCTTAAGAAAAGAGAGTATGTGTTTGGGGGAAAAAAGAAAAATGAAGACTTTGTGAAAAATTAAAAATATTTTTTTAATTGTTAAAAAATTCTACAATTGCAATTTAAAAAATTTTAAACTAATAATTTTTTTATCAGAAGATTTTTAAAAAAAATTGAGGAAGAAAAGTTCATTATTAACTGCTACTACTGCCAACAGATTCTTGAAGAGCTACACTGCCTAAAAAGGAAAGCAAAAATTAAACATGAACTGACACAAAACAAAATTTATCATATATTTTATTTTGAAATTGAAAATGTATTGTCCATAAAAACCTTGTCACCATTAAACATTGTAAATTATTTACGAAATGACAAAATAATTTTTTAATTAATTGCTTTCCTTTGTGAGCAAGAACCATACTAATCTAAGACTTTAATATAACTACAGAATCTAGAGAATTGCATGTCATATTTCAGGGATTCTCCGTGACACTTTTGTGTGCCGCTATTTTTTTTTTTTTAATTCTTAATTATTCTATGAGGGAAAAAAACTGGTGGGATTCCAAAAAGCAAAGAAGGTAATTTTGAAAAGTTTTGAATCAGTTCCAAAAGACCCCCTAAAAAACTATTCCTGAAATTGTTGTTGATAATTTGACACACCAGAGGGGGAGGGGTGAGAGAGAGGGAGTTATTTACTTCTTAAATTTAGATATAAAGAAAATTTGATTGGGTTCTTAATCCATTTCAGATTAATGGGTACATCTGCATATAAATTATCTTTGAATGAGAAGAATTAATTTCACTCCTTAATAATCGAGATTTAATTTCAAACATTCGGTAGACTCAATTAAATCATTTTGATTAAAATTAGAGGCGATTATCCTTAATACCCCAAAAAAGCTTTTAAAGTATTGTTACAGCGTTCTACATCTTATTTTTCTGAATTCGGATCTGCAGCATAAATAAATATAAAAATGAAAAGAGAGACAAAAAAAAATCGAGACTTATATAGATATAGATGACGAAATGAGAGTGGCATTAACCTTTTTACGACATAATATAAACGAAATTATCAAAATTCATCAGGTTCAAAAATCGAAATAAACGTATTTTTATAATTGATTTGTAATTGATTACTCGATCAACATTTTGTAGACTTTGTCCTACATATTATTTTGTTTAACATTGAAAAGCATTATCACATAAACTATTTTACCTAGTGAAATGCAGATAAATAAAATTATTTTAAGCTTATTTTATTTTATTGTTAATGTACCGCCGAATTTTTTTGAAATTGTTAAAAGTGTACTGCAACAAAAATAAGGTTAAAAATCACTGTTCTTTCCCAAACAGTGGCGCACAAATGGAAGAGGGGAAGGGGGGGGTTAGACCCTCCCATCTATCATACTTGAATTTTCTTTCCTTTTAATTATAATCCTATGCTCATATTTCGTAAAATTTAATTAAGAAATTTGTAATTAATAATTTATTTTATTGATTAATGCTTATTATTTATATTACATATTTTTTCCTGTTTTTCTTCCCGACAATCATCAAAACCAAAAGAATACTTTGGGCTCATTGGGGTATAGTATGGGAATGGTGTCCTCCCCGTTCCTTTAAAAATTCCTGCATGCATCACTGATCCGAATCAGCATGTATAAAAAGGTGAGAGAGGCTACTCTGCATTAAATTTAACAAATATCAATGCATTCTAAGATGTGCAAACCTGAATGACTTTTCACCCCTTAAACATGATTTAAAATGACGTCATTTTGTGATAAACACTGATACAACACTTCTGACCAAGCTTGATGGTTTACCTTTTTATTTATCGTCCGCTCATGTTTTTAGTTCAATATTCAATTCGTTTTGAAAAATATCTCTCGTTTGATTTATATAATTGAACTCACGATTAGATTGTGTGTGAAAGAATTAAATTCCATTTAGATTTAACAAAGCTCGTATTCCATTTCATCGCTTTAGCTACATTTTTTATACCAGCTTTTATAGAAAAATCCACACAGTTTGATGGTAGTTTCATATATAGTTACAACTTTAATTAAAAAGAAATTCAATCTAACCAAAATTTCCCTCAGCCATTAAGTTTTGAATTGTTAGTAGAAAAAGATGTATCAATGCGGGAAAAGATAGACTTATAAGCTTAGTGTATTTTTTATTTTATTCAAAC
>BMAO01006868.1:0-45205 GCA_019973975.1 Trichonephila clavata
TCACATTTCCGGACCTAAAATAAAACATATAATACCAAAATATTCTATATTACGACCTACAATAACGAAATTCTAAATCACAAAAAAAATCCTTCGAATAGGTCGAAAGGTAAAGAATTATACGAAAATATAATGGTTACAAACGAATATAATATGATTATTGGAAACGAGTGTTATCATATAATAGCAATTAATTTCTCGAAAAATATATAATGTGAGAAAGATTAAATATAATAACTAATATTCAAAATTTAATTTGTATAAAAATGCTTCATGAAATCAGCTGAAGTGGTGGTGGAGTTCGGTCCTTCGTGCTGACCAACTTTTTTCACTTCATATCTGTCTCTAGAGTTCGCTTTAGTTATTTTATAAGGACCTAAGAATTTTGGTCTTAGTTTTAGTCCAGTTCCAAATTGAGTCCTTTGGATGGCTACTATATATAGATCACCTTCTTTGTATATAGGAGCTCTCTTTCGTCTTTTGTTGTATGTCTTTCGGTTCTCAGATTGTATAATTTCGATGTTCTTTTTGGCGTCATTCCTTAGAAATTCACGCTGTTCTTGTAATTCTTCCATCATTTCTTCTAGCAGTAGGTCTTTGATTCGAATGTCTTCCTTGTTACGCATTTTGGTTCCTACTAAAAGTTCGAATGGTGTCCATTTCGTGCTTCGACATACAGTGCTGTTTAGTATTCTTTGTAATCTGTCGACATATTTGTACCATTTCGTTGAGTCGTCTAATGATAGCTTGGTAAGGACTGGAATCAAAGTTCGGTGAATTCGTTCAACTTGACCGTTTCCTCTGGGAATGCCAGTTGCTATTTGTAGGTGTTGAATGTTTTCTTCAATACAGTAGTCGTTAAATAATTTTGAAGTGAACGCTGAACCTCTGTCGGTGATGATTCTTACAGGATTGCCAAAGGTTTTTTGTTGTAGTTTTAATTTTTCCAAGGCATTTTCAGCGGACACAGTTTTGACGGGATATAACCAAGTAAATTTGGTAAATGCGTCTACTATGGTGAAAATGTGTTGATAACTTTTATTCGTGGAGGGCAAAGGGCCAATGGAATCAACATGGTACGTACTTAGTGGGATGTTTTCTTTGGAAATAGGATTTAAAAATCCTTCCTTTTTGCCTGTTTTCTTATTAGCTAAGATACATGGGACACAATTAACTATTACTTTTTTAATGACGGTGGTTAAATTTGGAATAAAAAATTCTTGTTTAACAATTTCTTCTGTTTTCGCTACTGAGAAGTGACCATTTTCGTGAATCAATTTAATTAGTTCAGTTTCCATTGCTTTAGGAGTTACGATTAATTCTCGACCATTTAAGTATTTGTAGAGTATACCGTTACGCTCAAAAAATTCTTCTGATTCTTTCTTCTCTAGAAGCGACTTCAACGTTTGAATGCTATCGTCTTCTTCCTGTGCTTTTTTCAGCTTTGAAGTTAATGTATCGTGACAGATTATCATTACTGGATATCGACTTAGAGCATCAACGTGCTTCATTCGACTTCCAACTCTGTGCTCTATTTCGTAATCAAATTCTTCTAATTGCAGTGCCCATCTGGCTATGCGAGTAATTAGATCCTTTTTATGCATGGTCTTTTGAAATGCTGAACAGTCAGTTACAATTTTAAAATGTTGTCCCAAAAGATAAACGCGAAACTTCTTTAATGCGTTGATAATTGCAAGAACTTCTAGTTCGTAGCTATCATACTTTTCTTCTGCTGCATTTGTCTTCTTCGACATGTAGTAAACCGGATGTAACTTTCCATCTTCGGCTTCTTGCAATAGAATTGCACCGTACCCTTGTTTACAAGCGTCAGTATGCAGTTCTGTTTTTCTTCCATACCTGTAGATATGCAACAGTGGACTTTCAGACATAATTTTCTTTAACTTCTCAAATGCTTCTTTTTGTAGAGTCCCAAAAACAAATGGATTTTCTTTTCTTGTTAAATCGCTAAGTGGTTTAGCTATCGTTGAATAGTCCTTGATATATTTGCGGAAATATCCAGTTAAACCAAGAAAACTTTGGACTTGTTTTATTGTTGTTGGTTCAGGAAATTTTTGGACAGCTAGTGTCTTCGCAGTAGATGGTTTAATAGTTCCGTTTTCAACAACATGACCTAGAAATTCGATTTTCTTTTTTAAGAATTGACATTTCTTGAATTTAATTTCTAATCCGTATTTTTTAGCGACTTCGAAAACAATTTTAAGTTTTTCAAGACCTTCCTTTTCGTTTTTCGCTGGAATTACGAGATCATCTAAATAACTGATTACAATTCCTTTCCGTGTAAGATCTCTAAATATACTTGAAACATAGCGTTGGAAAACTCCCGGACTTGTGCTGAGTCCAAAAGGAACTTTGTTGAATTCATATTGTCCATCTGGGACGATAAATGAAGTATACTTTCTGCAATCTTCTTCAACATCTACGTGGAAAAAGCCGTTACGTAAATCTAATGTGGAATATACCTTTGCTTCTTGCAAAGTGTCCAGAACATCTTCGATGAGAGGTAAAGGAAATTTATCTTTTACTAGCTTCTGGTTCAACTTTCTGTAGTCAATGCACATTCTCGACGATCCATCTTTCTTTTTAACCATTACGATAGGACTTGCATATTCTGATGAACTCGGACGTATAATCCCTTCTTTGAGCCATTCTTCTATTTGTTTATTTACCTCTTGTCTTTCTGTGAATGCTAGTCGACGAGGGGGTTGACAGACTGGTACTTCGTCTTTCGGGATAATTCTCATTGTGACGTCTGTAGATGCTGTCTTTTCTGGCTTGTAATCTTGTACCAACTTCTCAAGTTCCTTCTTAATTCGACGATTTTCAACATGACGCAGATCTAATTCTTCTTGAAGGTTTTCGGCGGATATTTGCATAAGAAGTGCTTGATTTTCATACTTGTTGAATTTAACTCCCTCTTTGGTGAAACTTATCGATGCTTGTTCCAAAAGGTCTGATCCAATAACTGCTTCGAATTTTAATTTATCGGCAGGTACAACATGCCAAGTCAATGAGTAGTTTTCATTGTCCATTTCAAATTCGTGTTCAAAAGAACCGATAGTTGTCACTTGTGCTTCGCCAATGCCTGTGAGAAGTATTTTGTTCTTCGATAACTTTGTTGGATCCATTATTCTTCTGCTTGTGTTCTCTCGTAGTAAACTTACAGTACTACCACTGTCTATAAGTGCTGTAATTTTCTTCTTTCCGAAAAATATTTCTTTAGTACGTAAACCTTCCTTAACGACGAGTGTGCAAGTTTCCTTGGGACGTTCCCTGTATTTCTGTGACTTTGAGTAGTTCGTCTGAGCATGCTTGGGAGCATTGTGGTTTGGGTGCTTTTCGTAGTTTTTGTTATAATACCCTTTCTGTGCGTTGTCTTGATACCTTTGAACATTTTCGTACTTGGTGACAGGAGCTTCATAATGTTTGTTGAAATTTGCTGACGCTGGAAACTTCTTATCTGTTCTGTTATATTCGAATTTTCTCGGTGCTTCATATCTGCGAGTTTTTTCCATGGGTTTGAATTCTTGTTTCTTCACAAATGGATTGCTCGATTTTTGCTTCAGTGTTCTTTTAACGTCTTCGAATTCTTCGAGTTTTTCTGCTAGTTGAACAGGAGAGTTCATATTTGGCCATTCATCCAAATAATATTCTTTAAATTCGTACGGTGTTTTCCTTTTGAGTTGATCCGTTATGACTAGATCAGCTAATTTTTTGAAAGTATCTACCTTTAAACCGTCTATCCAGCCATTAAAATAAGTATTTAATTCGTGGTAGAAATCAATCCACGTTCTATCAGGAAGCTTTTGATGAGAAAAAAATAGTTGTCTAAATTTTTCTGGAGTTAGCTTAAAACGTTTTAGTAGTAAGTCTTTAACGTGTTCGTAGGAATTGGCTTTGTCGTCAGGTTCTCTCGCTATGATGTGGGATATTTCAGCTGGTAATAAGCCTAATAGATGAGAAACCCAATGTTCTTGCTTATATCTAATCTCAGCGCTTGACGTTCGAATAATTTTAGATAAAGACTGATGTCTTCTTTCAAATCGAAACGATGTATAAATTTTGACACTTCCTTGACGAGAAATTTAGTATTACTGCCTTCGTATGTAGCAGCACCTAAATTAGATTGCGCTTGGATCCTTAATTTTTCCAGTTCAAATTCATCTTTGCGTTTTTGCTCATCTATCCTTAATTCTTCGATGCGTATTCTTTCTTCCCGTTCCTCTATACGTAATTTTTGTTCCTGTTCCTCTGTGCGTAATTTTTGTTCCTGTTCCTCTGTGCGTATTCGTTCTTCATTGGATTTGCGATCGCCTACTATCGTTGCATGTAGGTTTTTTGTTAACTCTTCGTCATACCCTTCACTACCAGTAATTAGGTTTTTGAGAGTGGCTATGGTCATAGATTTATCGTGTTTTAAATTTAGTTCTGTGGCTAAGACGAATAAATCTTCGCGTCGACCTTTGCCGAGATAGGCCATTTTAAAATTTAAATTTAATTAGTAACTAAAGGAATTAACGAAATTGTCACGCGTTCCGACAATAACAATGATATCACTATAATATAGCAAATCTCGTTTTCAATTAACAAAATTCTTAAGATAAAATGATATTGCACCAAAATACATTAAATATACAATTAAATATTCAAAACTTATTCACTTAAAAATATTTTAGACCAATAACGTTCAAGAACAACAGTGCGAGCTACGATACGTTACATTAAATTTGAAACAATTCAGTTATTAATTTCAACCAAAAAAATTCTAAGAAACATTTTATATATCAATAGTTTAAATTCGTTGTAATGATTGCAAAAAGAGTTTGAAAAGAAAAAAATAATTAAACAATATAAATCTTGTTTACAAAAAAAAACTCCAATTAAATTTATTATAATGTGAAAAGGAATTAAATTATTGAAGGTTCTTTATTCAGAAAACCAAAAAGTTAGAAGTTAATCACTCTAAGAAAAAGCAATTATATCTTTTTTATTACACCAATAGAAATAAAATCATCTAGGATCTCATCAACAAATTCTGAAAATAAAAACACATTTCAGTAGAAGAGGCATAAGTATCTCATTAAAAACGAACCCGAAATATTCATATTGAATGATAAAACACCATTAAATATTATATCATGTACAACTTTCAACAATTTCTAAGATTAAACATATGTTGGAACAGAAAGCTAAAACGATTCAGTTAGACACTCCTATAACTTCTCATAGCACTTGAGAGCTAAATTTATTACCCAACGGCTGTGGAGAGAAACTTTCAAGACAGACCAGTAATCAAAATTGTGCAATGTAGACTAAATTTTTCGTGAATCACAGTGCATGAATTCTTAACTAGCTTGGATGGCACATTCAAGGTCACACAGTGAAAGCGTTTCGTAAAACACAAATTCTTTTCGTTACACAAATAATAAACTTAATGTTCATCGATTTCCTTAATGTCTTAAAACTTATACTTGTAAAGAATTATAATACCGGCGATTAAATGCACACAAATAGAAAAAATACACAATATGCTTCAAAATATGAATCACTTCAAAACTCATTCAAAAACTCACCACAGTTTTGTTTTAACATGACGATGGCTTTAATAATCTTCATCTATTCCGTGATGATGTGGCCGATCTTTCGAAGACTTGTTTACCGGAATTAACTTAGTTCCCTGAAGAAATCTTTCGTTGTGCTAGAATTTGTTAGTATGTTAAGAGAGGCCAAACCGTCGCGCTTTTTTTTTTCAGTCACCTTTTTAATTTGAGCTTTAAGCCAACAATTTTTTTTTTTCAAAGAAGAAGGTTAGAAGTTTAAGTTAATAGTCTGATTAACTTTCGATTCTGATCGATATTTAAAGAAGATTTTAAATCTATCCCGGAGCGATCCCCCAATTATTTCTGTGGGAATCTAACCGAAATCTTCCGAAAAAGTTAGATTCTTCAGATGGCGGGATTTTTATTTGGCAGAGTGTGTGTCTAGGGGTTTTTTAGGATTAACGGGTTATAACTTTTAGAAATAAATTAGACAATATAGAATAAAGAAACTAATTTATTATAAACTATAGGAGAGTATTTACACGGGAATATTATACAGAAAGAAATTAAGACATGCAATCAATTAAAAGTACAGTAACATTAATATAGGAAAGATAGATAATTCCTTATAGGAGGACGTTGACGATTAAATGAAACTCATTATTGGATGTGTAGGTGACTTACCGCCAGTTGTGGCGAAGAAACGCGGACGCGCTGATACGATGTTTAGTCGTCGGTAGTTAGAGGGCCTCTGACGAAACCAAAACAAGTCAGCTTTTTAATAAGCTCGCTAGATGGCGTTGCTATGGAATGCTTTTTTAATTAACATTGCCGTCCTCTGCAAAGGGATGATCTAACCTTTTACAAAAAAAAAGAGAAAGTTCTATGGGATATCCTACAAAATCACCCTCCTCTGACAGAGCTGGTCTCTCAGCTCTTACAGAGTGTTAAGAGCTATATTACTTGCTAAAGAGAAAGCTAAATTAGATTCAGCTATAACCATTAATTTTGTGATTTATAAATGTTTATGCAATAACCATAAAAAATATTGTTCTTAAAATAATAAAATTTTACAGATGAAAAGATGTATACCCAATATTCACATTACCGGACCTAAAATAAAACATAAAAATACCAAAATATTCTATATTACGACCTACAATAACGAAATACTAAATCACAAAAAAATCCTTCGAATAGGTCGAAAGGTAAAGAATGATACGAAAATATTATGGTTACAAACGAATATAATATGGTTATTGGAAACGAGTGTTACCATATAATAGCAATTAATTTCTCGAAAAATATATAATGTGAGAAAGATTAAATATAATAACTAATATTCAAAATTTAATTTGTATAAAAATGCTTCATTAAATCAGCTGAAGTGGTGGTGGAGTTCGGTCCTTCGTGCTGACCAACTTTTTTCACTTCATATCTGTCTCTAGAGTTCGCTTTAGATATTTTATAAGGACCTAAGAATTTTGGTCTTAGTTTTAGTCCAGTTCCAAATTGAGTCCTTTGGATGGCTACTATATATATAGATCACCTTCTTTGTATATAGGAGCTCTCTTTCGTCTTTTGTTGTATGTCTTTCGGTTCTCAGATTGTATAATTTCGATGTTCTTTTTGGCGTCATTCCTTAGAAATTCACGCTGTTCTTGTAATTCTTCCGTCATTTCTTCTAGCAGTAGGTCTTTGATTCGAATGTCTTCCTTGTTACGCATTTTGGTTCCTACTAAAAGTTCGAATGGTGTCCATTTCGTGCTTCGACATACAGTGCTGTTTAGTATTCTTTGTAATCTGTCGACATATTTGTACCATTTCGTTGAGTCGTCTAATGATAGCTTGGTAAGGACTGGAATCAAAGTTCGGTGAATTCGTTCAACTTGACCGTTTCCTCTGGGAATGCCGGTTGCTATTTGTAGGTGTTGAATGTTTTCTTCAATACAGTAGTCGTTAAATAATTTTGAAGTGAACGCTGAGCCTCTGTCGGTGATGATTCTTACAGGACTGCCAAAGGTTTTTTGTTGTAGTTTTAACTTTTCCAAGGCATTTTCAGCGGACACAGTTTTGACGGGATATAACCAAGTAAATTTGGTAAATGCGTCTACTATGGTGAAAATGTGTTGATAACTTTTATTCGTGGAGGACAAAGGACCAATGAAATCAACATGGTACGTACTTAGTGGGATGTTTTCTTTGGAAATAGGATTTAAAAATCCTTCCTTTTTGCCTGTTTTCTTATTAGCTAAGATACATGGGACACAATTAACTATATTACTTTTTTAATGACGGTGGTTAAATTTGGAATAAAAAATTCTTGTTTAACAATTTCTTCTGTTTTCGCTACTGAGAAGTGACCATTTTCGTGAATCAATTTAATTAGTTCAGTTTCCATTGCTTTAGGAGTTACGATTAATTCTCGACCATTTAAGTATTTGTAGAGAGTATACCGTTACGCTCAAAAAATTCTTCTGATTCTTTCTTCTCTAGAAGCGACTTCAACGTTTGAATGCCATCGTCTTCTTCCTGTGCTTTTTTCAGCTTTGAAGTTAATGTATCGTGACAGATTATCATTACTGGATATCGACTTAGAGCATCAACGTGCTTCATTCGACTTCCAACTCTGTGCTCTATTTCGTAATCAAATTCTTCTAATTGCAGTGCCCATCTGGCTATGCGAGTAATTAGATCCTTTTTATGCATGGTCTTTTGAAATGCTGAACAGTCAGTTACAATTTTAAAATGTTGTCCCAAAAGATAAACGCGAAACTTCTTTAATGCGTTGATAATTGCAAGAACTTCTAGTTCGTAGCTATCATACTTTTCTTCTGCTGCATTTGTCTTCTTCGACATGTAGTAAACCGGATGTAACTTTCCATCTTCGGCTTCTTGCAATAGAATTGCACCGTACCCTTGTTTACAAGCGTCAGTATGCAGTTCTGTTTTTCTTCCATACTTGTAGATATGCAACAGTGGACTTTCAGACATAATTTTCTTTAACTTCTCAAATGCTTCTTTTTGTAGAGTCCCAAAAACAAATGGATTTTCTTTTCTTGTTAAATCGCTAAGTGGTTTAGCTATCGTTGAATAGTCCTTGATATATTTGCGGAAATATCCAGTTAAACCAAGAAAACTTTGGACTTGTTTTATTGTTGTTGGTTCAGGAAATTTTTGGACAGCTAGTGTCTTCGCAGTAGATGGTTTAATAGTTCCGTTTTCAACAACATGACCTAGAAATTCAATTTTCTTTTTTAAGAATTGACATTTCTTGAATTTAATTTCTAATCCGTATTTTTTAGCGACTTCGAAAACAATTTTAAGTTTTTCAAGACCTTCCTTTTCGTTTTTCGCTGGAATTACGAGATCATCTAAATAACTGATTACAATTCCTTTCCGTGTAAGATCTCTAAATATACTTGAAACATAGCGTTGGAAAACTCCCGGACTTGTGCTGAGTCCAAAAGGAACTTTGTTGAATTCATATTGTACATCTGGGATGATAAATGAAGTATACTTTCTGCAATCTTCGTCAACATCTACGTGGAAAAAGCCGTTACGTAAATCTATATATATAATGTAGAATATACCTTTGCTTCTTGCAAAGTGTCCAGAACATCTTCGATGAGAGGTAAAGGAAATTTATCTTTTACTAGCTTCTGGTTCAACTTTCTGTAGTCAATGCACATTCTCGACGATCCATCTTTCTATTTAACCATTACTATAGGACTTGCATATTCTGATGAACTCGGACGTATAATCCCTTCTTTGAGCCATTCTTCTATTTGCTTATTTACCTCTTGTCTTTCTGTGAATGCTACTCGAAGAGGGGGTTGACAGACTGGTACTTCGTCTTTCAGGATAATTCTCATTGTGACGTCTGTAGATGCTGTCTTTTCTGGCTTGTAATCTTGTACCAACTTCTCAAGTTCCTTCTTAATTCGACGATTTTCAACATGACGCAGATCTAATTCTTCTTGAAGGTTTTCGGCGGATATTTGCATAAGAAGTGCTTGATTTTCATACTTGTTGAATTTAACTCCCTCTTTGGTGAAACTTATCGATGCTTGTTCCAAAAGGTCTGATCCAATAACTGCTTCGAATTTTAATTTATCGGCAGGTACAACATGCCAAGTCAATGAGTAGTTTTCATTGTCCATTTCAAATTCGTGTTCAAAAGAACCGATAGTTGTCACTTGTGCTTCGCCAATGCCTGTGAGAAGTATTTTGTTCATCGATAACTTTGTTGGATCCATTATTCTTCTGCTTGAGTTCTCTCGTAGTAAACTTACAGTACTACCACTGTCTATAAGTGCTGTAATTTTCTTCTTTCCGAAAAATATTTCTTTAGTACGTAAACCTTCCTTAACGATGAGTGTGCAAGTTTCCTTGGGACGTTCCCTGTATTTCTGTGACTTTGAGTAGTTCGTCTGAGCATGCTTGGGAGCATTGTGGTTTGGGTGCTTTTCGTAGTTTTTGTTATAATACCCTTTCTGTGCGTTGTCTTGATACCTTTGAACATTTTCGTACTTGGTGACAGGAGCTTCATAATGTTTGTTGAAATTTGCTGACGCTGGAAACTTCTTATCTGTTCTGTTATATTCGAATTTTCTCGGTGCTTCATATCTGCGAGTTTTTTCCATGGGTTTGAATTCTTGTTTCTTCACAAATGGATTGCTCGATTTTTGCTTCGGTGTTCTTTTAACGTCTTCGAATTCTTCGAGTTTTTCTGCTAGTTGAACAGGAGAGTTCATATTTGGCCATTCATCCAAATAATATTCTTTAAATTCGTACGGTGTTTTCCTTTTGAGTTGATCCGTTATGACTAGATCAGCTAATTTTTTGAAAGTATCTACCTTTAAACCGTCTATCCAGCCATTAAAATAAGTATATAATTCGTGGTAGAAATCAATCCACGTTCTATCAGGAAGCTTTTGATGAGAAAAAAATAGTTGTCTAAATTTTTCTGGAGTTAGCTTAAAACGTTTTAGTAGTAAGTCTTTAACGTGTTCGTAGGAATTGGCTTTGTCGTCAGGTTCTCTCGCTATGATGTGGGATATTTCAGCTGGTAATAAGCCTAATAGATAAGAAACCCAATGTTCTTGCCTTATATCTAATCTCAGCGCTTGACGTTCGAATAATTTTAGATAAAGACTGATGTCTTCTTTCAAATCGAAACGATGTATAAATTTTGACACTTCCTTGACGAGAAATTTAGTATTACTGCCTTCGTATGTAGCAGCACCTAAATTAGATTGTGCTTGGATCCTTAATTTTTCCAGTTCAAATTCATCTTTGCGTTTTTGCTCATCTATCCTTAATTCTTCGATGCGTATTCTTTCTTCCCGTTCCTCTATACGTAATTTTTGTTCCTGTTCCTCTGTGCGTAATTTTTGTTCCTGTTCCTCTGTGCGTATTCGTTCTTCATTGGATTTGCGATCGCCTACTATCGTTGCATGTAGGTTTTTTGTTAACTCTTCGTCATACCCTTCACTACCAGTAATTAGGTTTTTGAGAGTGGCTATGGTCATAGATTTATCGTGTTTTAAATTTAGTTCTGTGGCTAAGACGAATAAATCTTCGCGTCGACCTTTGCCGAGATAGGCCATTTTAAAATTTAAATTTAATTAGTAACTAAAGGAATTAACGAAATTGTCACGCGTTCCGACAATAACAATGATATCACTATAATATAGCAAATCTCGTTTTCAATTAACAAAATTCTTAAGATAAAATGATATTGCACCAAAACACATTAAATATACAATTAAATATTCAAAACTTATTCACTTAAAAATATTTTAGACCAATAACGTTCAAGAACAACAGTGCGAGCTACGATACGTTACTTTAAATTTGAAACAATTCAGTTATTAATTTCAACCCAAAAAAAATTCTAAGAAACATTTTATATATCAATAGTTTAAATTCGTTGTAATGATTGCAAAAAGAGTTTGAAAAGAAAAAAAAATAATTAAACAATATAAATCTTGTTTACAAAAAAAAAACTCCAATTAAATTTATTATAATCTGAAAAGGAATTAAATTATTGAAGGTTCTTTATTCAGAAAACCAAAAAGTTAGAAGTTAATCACTCTAAGAAAAAGCAATTATATCTTTTTTATTACACCAATAGAAATAAAATCATCTAGGATCTCATCCACAAATTCTGAAAATAAAAACACATTTCAGTAGAAGAGGCATAAGTATCTCATTAAAAACGAACCCGAAATATTCATATTGAATGATAAAACACCATTAAATATTATATCATGTACGACTTTCAACAATTTCTAAGATTAAACATATGTTGGAACAGAAAGCTAAAACGATTCAGTTAGACACTCCTATAACTTCTCATAGAACTTGAGAGCTAAATTTATTACCCAAAAGCTGTGGAGAGAAACTTTCAAGACAGACCAGTAATCAAAATTGTGCAATGTAGGCTAAATTTTTCGTGAATCACAGTGCATGAATTCTTAACTGGCTTGGATGGCACATTCAAGATCACACAGTGAAAGCGTTTCGTAAAACACAAATTCTTTTCGTTACACAAATAATAAACTTAATGTTCATCGATTTCCTTAATGTCTTAAAACTTATACTTGTAAAGAATTATAATACCGGCGATTAAATGCACACAAATAGAAAAAATACACAATATGCTTCAAAATATGAATCACTTCAAAACTCATTCAAAAACTCACCACAGTTTTGTTTTAACATGACGATGGCTTTAATAATCTTCATCTATTCCGTGATGATGTGGCCGATCTTTCGAAGACTTGTTTACCGGAATTAACTTAGTTCCCTGAAGAAATCTTTCGTTGTGCTAGAATTTGTTAGTATGTTAAGAGAGGCCAAACCGCCACGCTTTTTATTTTTCAGTCACCTTTTTAATTTGAGCTTTAAGCCAACAATTTTTTTTTTTCAAAGAAGAAGGTTAGAAGTTTAAGTTAATAGTCTGATTAACTTTCGATTCTGATCGATATTTAAAGAAGATTTTAAATCTATCCCGGAGCGATCCCCCCATTATTTCTGTGGGAATCTAACCGAAATCTTCCGAAAAAGTTAGATTCTTCAGATGGCGGGATTTTTATTTGGCAGAGTGTGTGTCTAGGGTTTTTTTAGGATTAACGGGTTATAACTTTTAGAAATAAATTAGACAATATAGAATAAAGAAACTAATTTATTATAAACTATAGGAGAGTATTTACACGGGAAATATTACACAGAAAGAAATTAAGACATGCAATCAATTAAAAGTACAGTAACATTAATATAGGAAAGATAGATAATTCCTTATAGGAGGACGTTGACGATTAAATGAAACTCATTATTGGATGTGTATGTGACTTACCGCCAGTTGTGGCGATCAAACGCGGACGCGCTGATACGATGTTTAGTCGTCGGTAGTTAGAGGGCCTCTGACGAAACCAAAACGAGTGAGCTTTTTAATAAGCTCGCTAGATGGCGTTGCTATGGAATGCTTTTTTAATTAACATTGCCGTCCTCTGCAAAGGGATGATCTAACCTTTTACAAAAAAAAAGAGAAAGTTCTATGGGATATCCTACATATATATATATATACACTCTATACCCAAAAACGACAAACCGAGAACGAGTTGTCCGAAAGAGACAAAAATTGGTGGGTAGAAATATTATGTACAAAATAGAAAATAATTAAAATTTCAGAAAATTGAATGTTTTATTTTGGAGTTACATAGTTACAAAGTAACGAGCTCAATAGCATGTTGACTCTCTTCTAGCCAGGATGCAAGCTGCCATACGACGGGGCAGAGTGATAAAGAACCCCGGTGGTCTCCTGCTGTATTTCTTGCCAAATTTACTCCAATTTTTAGGCCAGTTCATAAGCATTTCCAATTGCCTTCCCATCGTATATCAGATATGCTCGATTGGAGCGAGATCTGGTGATCTTATTGGCCAAGGAAATGTTTGCAAGCTGTAACACAGTTCACAGCAACACTTCTTGTATGTGGTCTGGCATTATCTTGCTGCAAAAGAACAGTAGCGAAACAGTTTTTAGAATGTCGTCGACGTATTCCTGTGATGTAAGTGTGCTTCTAATGACGACCAAAGGGATCCGGCCTTCAAAAGAAATGGCATCCCACACAATAACTCCTAGTTAAGGGCCTATGGGGAGTGCAAAAGTGAAAGCAGGATCAGCAAGCTGTCCTGGGCATCTCCAGACACGTCTTTGATGATCGTCAGGACACAGTTGGAAGCGAGATTTGTCGCTAAAAACTGTACGTCAACATTCAGCATGATTCCTACCTGATCGAGCCAAGCACTAATGTAATCTGGCTGGACAGTGTACAGGTGTAAGTCTCAGGATTCTTAGCGGTTGGTATGAACGTAAATTTCGTTGTATCAGCCGTCTGTGAATGGATATGGTGGACACTCATGTGTGGGGAGCACGTCTGATGGTTGAGAACAATGAAGCAGGTTGTAACGTCGTGGCACAAGATTGAAAATGTACGCTAAGCTAATTATTAAAGAATGCCTCGTTCGAGTTTGTCCGGGGTCTCTTTCTCCGTCCGCAGGGTTCAGTTACGGGAATCTCTCGTCGTAGTCTATCAGGAATCTTCCTTCGTCAGCAGGCTTCTCTCTTGGGTATCTCTCGTAGGAGTCTGTCTGGAGTCTCTTCCTCCGTCCGTAGGGTTCAGTTACGGGAATCTCTCGTGGGAGTCTATCACGAGTCTTTCGAGGAGTCTTCCCTCTCTTTCCGAAGTCCAGTCTTTTAAACTCTAGGGGCGGGTTCACTCCACGCCCCTCATCAATCCCCATTGGCCGACCTCAGGGTTTTGCACCCGGCACCAACGGTCTTGCACGTCATCCATTCGTGCAGAGATGACAAAAGTCCGGTCCCTCTCAAAGGTTCCCGGCGACAAGGGCCCGGCTGACATCTGGCACTTCAAACACCTCGCCGCCGCCTACAGAGGCGCCCGCATTCAAGACGTACAATCACTGCCCATGAATAGAAAATAATGCAGCGATGCCTGGCCCATAGTGTCCGCCAGACACACCGTCGCCGACGGTCCAGCTGTCTGATACAACACAATATCACCAAAGCCACGTGGTCCCGAGCTATGGAGCCTACAATGAATAAGGGTGTCTCCTCCATTGTGTCGACGTCACAACCCTTCCCCCTGAAAACGTCCATTTCACTGGACTGCTCTGGTCCAAGGTTGGATCCGTTCTTATGACTGACTCAAAAAAAAGAATGTCTTAACAATGAGCAGAACCTGGACAGCAATCCAATAAAAAAGCACTCAAAAATATGATAATAAGTAAATCCAAAATTCCATAACATTTTACACACTTTACAACAAAAACTTAAATTTCTGATCTTGGATTCTTTCTTAATGTTACATTTTATCTTAAAAAATTTGAGTATAAGTGAATAAGTTAAATCCTAACATTTTACTAATATCACTCTACGTTAAATCACACGTAACTACTGTACTAGACATCTATGTGCTTACACATTACTGAGAGACACAAAAGAATTTCAGTAATACATACTTTTTTTTCGATATACACACAATACAACAATGTAGACACAAAAATACAATACAAAGGTAAAATTAATTAATAGGAAATTTTTAAATGACTGCTTATTCCAGTCTGTTTAATCCAATGACATTTCCATATAACTTTCTTTAATTAAAGTAAATGATTTTTAAAATTACATAAAAAAATAACTGTAAATACAAATATTTGGAATTATTTTGGCTAAACAACATTAATTTAAAGATAAATTTCCATCTTAGCACTTTGCACACTTTCTCACAATATTTATAATAAGTTATTCCATAATTCATTATCTTTCCCACTACAACGTTGGGTAAAGTGCTAATTATGGCACTATCATTAAAAATACAATTAACCTCGTACTTCCTCAGCTCACGAAATGAACTCACTACATCTCTATTAGGTACACGTAAGAAACTTTCCCACTGCTCTAATTTACCTTTGGTCGGTATGAATTCCGATCTCACACTCCTCTACCCTTCTAATACCAAGTCTATTTGCTTTACACGATTTTTCCAAATTTGCGCCAAGATGTCTATATTAACCAATCGACATAAAGCAAACTGTGGTAACCGTTCCAAAACATGAGTAGTTAATTTACATCTATAAGAAGATGCGCATACGATCTTAAACCTCCTTTTTCTAATGTAAATGCCAAATGGCATTACGTATGCGGCATACTTCTGATATCTCAGGTATATCCAGACAGTTTTAATTTTAAAAGGTTTTCCTCTAATTAACTGATTATCCCTCTGCATTAAAGAAATCGTCCCTGGATCTGGAGGAAACCTTTCTTTATTTCTATAAACGACCATTCGTAAATAGTTAATTCTATCAGGCAGTAATTTAAAGTGCAGTTGACTTTCCCTTAAAACACCCCGAAAGTCAAAATCCATAAATAGCTTTACCGGATAGGGGAATTCGGTTTCTTTCTCTATTTCCTCTGTGCTATTTTCTGTAACAAATTTTACAGATTCCGGCCTCCTACGATACAGTTTTACTAAATTTACACGATAAATTGCACTACGATCCCTTTTTCTGGGCAAATCTATCTCGTAATTAAATTCTGAACTTGTCATTTTACCAGCCCCTAACCAATTCTTATCAATACCCTTTGAATTTGGGGGAATCAAACGCATTGTTGATTTATCTCCGACATCTTTCCTAACAACGGCGCATGGGTAAATTTCTTTCCCTTTCCTCTGTTCCGCTTTTATACCAGCCATTGTAGGGTTTTGAAAACTTTTATGACCTACTGTTAGGCCCACTCTCCTTTCAACTGGGAGACGACTTGCTTCCTTTTCCTCACACTTAATTTCACAATTCAATGATGCCGGGATAGTAAAATCCTTATCTACTATCAATTCTCGAGAACTTACTCCTATGTCTTCATGATTTATTACTGGCTGTGCAACCGTCATCACAGCTGTAACACTCTCCTTAACTGCCCTTGACCCCACCTTCCATTCACAATCACGAATTCCAAAAATATCGACTTCTTTCCCTTTCTCAAGCCTAGACAGTTTATCCTTCTCTTTTCCTACCCCTCTCACTTCGGACAAGGGATTAACACACGTGCGTTTCACCGGGGGGTCACAAATCTCAATTCTAACTTCAGAAGGCATTGCGGTTTTTTCACTTTTATCAACATCCGGATTACTCACCGGCCTACACTTTTTAATCGGTTCACTAACTTCCATGAACCGATTTCCTGACAAATAACTCTCCTGTGCGCAATTCTAGACTTTATCTTCTACTTTTAGATGAGATGCCCGTTTTTGTAACTTATCCCGGCGTACAGCTCTCAATCGTTCTAATTCTCGTTCCCTCATTAGTTTACGCTCTTCAAACCCCTTTAATTTTTCAAGTTCACGTTCCTTATTTTCACGTTCACGCTCAAGTTCCCTTTCCTTATTTTCACGTTCCCGTTTTTCTTCCAAAATACCCTCTAACAAACAATTAGCTAATTCTTCATTATAGTATTCACTCTGACAAATTCTATTCTTAATTTCTATCTTAAGTAAAGTATTATCGGCTTCGACTCCCAATTCTTTCGCCATTTCTACCAATACTTCTTTTCTTTGCCTTAATAAGTACGCCATGATGCACTAATACACACAAAACCCAAAACTAAGCTTAATTGTCCCAAAAATTATACAAAACTCAACGCACACTAGAAATACACTAGACCTAGACTTAACTATAATTCACAAAAATCCTAAAAACAAAGCAGTACTCTCCACAGTAACTGTACCAATGAAACAAGTATAACTACTGTATACTTAACTATATTTCACAAAAACCCACAAATCTTAAAAGCAATACAGTACTCTACACAGCAACTGTACCCCCGAAAAAAGTATAACTACTATATACTTAACTATATTTCACAAATGTGCGCAAATCTTAAAAACAATACAGTACTCTGCACAGTAACTGTACCAACGAAACAAGTATAACTACTTTATACTTAACTATATTTCACAAACAACAATACTAATAAATCGCACATTTATACATCATACAAAACTTTAAAAATCTTTCTAGTGTTTGCTAACTTTACCTAGTACGTAAATTATTTACTACCAAAATTTTACATACATTAATCATAACAATAATAATAATCAATTGCTGCCCCGAGTATAATCTCAAAGAAAAGACTCACCTTTCTGTTACGAATCACTGCCAAAATCTATGGCACACCTGGACGGGAATTCACAGCACACCTGGTCGGGAATCACACACTGAATACTCTTGACTTCCTTCAAAATCAGCCGACGGAAATCAGGGTCTGTTTTCGGCTTTCCTCCGCTTGTTTCTTTCGTTGATTCACCCAACAATTCATATACAGGAACTCCGGGAACTTCTATCAACAGGAACACACTTTAATGATAGGAATAGACGCACCACAGGAACTCAGGAGAAATTTGCGTTGTCTAAGTTCTTTTATTTTTCTCGCACACACGGCTGGCATTTTCTCTCTTTGTTATTTCTTTTTTCTCAAAAATTAATTTAAATAAAAAAGGATTCGGGCATTTAATTAATTAGCTAAATGCCGATCCCAGCTCGCTGCCACCAATTTAATTAGCTGTAACGTCGTGGCACAAGATTGAAAATGTACGCTAAGCTAATTATTAAAGAATGCCTCGTTCGAGTCTGTCCGGGGTCTCTTTCTCCGTCCGCAGGGTTCAGTTACGGGAATCTCTCGTCGTAGTCTATCAGGAGTCTTCCTTCGTCAGCTGGCTTCTCTCTTGGGTATCTCTCGTAGGAGTCTGTCTGGAGTCTCTTCCTCCGTCCGCAGGGTTCAGTTACGGGAATCTCTCGTGGGAGTCTATCACGAGTCTTTCGAGGAGTCTTCCCTCTCTTTCCGAAGTCCACTCTTTTAAACTCTAGGGGCGGGTTCACTCCACGCCCCTCATCAATCCCCATTGGCCGACCTCAGGGTTTTGCACCCGGCACCAACGGTCTTGCACGTCATCCATTCGTGCAGAGATGACAAAAGTCCGGTCCCTCTCAAAGGTTCCCGACGACAAGGGCCCGGCTGACATCTGGCACTTCAAACACCTCGCCGCCACCTGCAGAGGCGCTCGCATTCAAGACGTACAATCACTGCCCATGAATAGAAAATAATGCAGCGATGCCTGGCCCATAGTGTCCGCCAGACACACCGTCACCGATGGTCCAGCTGTTTGATACAACACAATATCACCAAAGCCACGTGGTCCCCAGCTGTGGAGCCTACAATGAATAAGGGTGTCTCCTCCATTATGACGACGTCACAAGGTGTTGTGACAGCTAAAATGACAATTAATTGGTTCTCCGATCTGCTGGGGGCCTAGGTCGAGTGCTACCATCATGATGCTGAAATCTGTCGTTGTCCACCCATTCTTATCAGAATCCTCTTATGGTCGCATCGCTTCGACCTTCAGATAGAGAATCGCTTCTTACAGACACCTTCTGAGTGCGCAGTTCCAATGCGCTGTAGCTCCTGCGATCCATTCATTGGGTACCAAATTTTAATCATTTACATGTTCGGTACAAATGTCTTTGCATACGAAATTTCATTATAATCGGGCAACTCCTTCTTGGTGCGGTTTTTTTTGTTATAGAGTGTAAATAGATATAATTAAATATATAAGAAATATATATAGATATGTACCTCACTCATTTTTTTTTTAACATTATAAACCCCGTGCACCACCGAACGTATAACACGAGGGTAAACAACACAGAAGAAAGGATTACAACACAAACATCCATGCCTTCTCCGGGATTCGAACCCAGTCCCTGCGGCACCGCAGTCAGCTTCACTGACCACTATACCGGATGGGCGGCTACCTCACTCATTTAACTGTTGATTTTTTATTGAGATTCTTTATACTATATAGAAGTCTCCAAAGTATATGAAAAAGGTGGATACTTATTATTATTTTCATTTTGAGGGTACGATATCAAAAAATCTTTTCTACTGTTTTAGAAAGCGAATTTTTGCTTACGTTGGTGTTGAAATCAAGAAAAGTTGTAGGTTTTTAGCTTTAATGTGCATATGAAAACAATTACTTGCGTCTCCCTGTCTCTTCTCAATCTAAAATTGCTGTTTTATTTGTTATGGAATTGTGGGGAAGATAGTTTTAGAAGTTTAGGCGGACACATCTTGAGCATTTGTAGGATGATTTTATATCACATCAACTTCATAAATATTACTTAATTTGTTCTGAAATAGAAGTTGTAACAGTAACTTAAATCAAACGCTATTTAAAACAGGCAGAATAAGACGTAACTTTTATAAAGAATTTTCGCCCCTTCTTCCCTGTGACCCGGTTAGAGGTGTGGGAGGAACTAAATAATCATACGGCATCATGAACTTCAATTATTTTTATTTTATCACTATATTCAACTCAGACACAAACAACACTTAAACATGTGTGACGGGTCTATCCGCGTCAATCTTCCATTAATCCTCTTGGGTAACTTTGGGGCCAGCAATTATTCTATTTCACAGCCTCCTCGGGAAAACACGAGATAGTGTTATGCTAATGAATTCGACTATATAAAATCTAGATATAGTAAGAAAGAGAATTAGAAGGATTTGCCAAACTAATTGTAAATATCGTATACGGATCTCTTCAGCGAGCTTAGCGCGTATTAGATAGTAATTGATATTGTTAATCATTGAAGTAATGAAAGGGATTAGATTTAGTACTGACCTGACGTTAGTAAGGGTTCGTCTCCTTTGTCAATTCTGATAACAGAGATTACTTAGTAGGGAATATTAGATTTAAAGGTTAGAATTGAATGTTAGAGTTGTGTATCAGGATTAATCTAGGAAATTGAATAATCACTCCAGGGTTTCTACTTGTAATTTGAACTTGTAATTGTTATTTGTGTGTTGTTAATAAATATTTGTAATTATGGCTTTCGTTGGTGATAATATGTTTCCTTCTACACCAGGCGCGCCGGGCAATGTGAACCCAGTCCAAGATAGGACAGGAGCACGACACATGATAACTTTAATCAGTAATAGATCGAGAGATAGACGAGATTGCATTGTCGA
This sequence comes from Trichonephila clavata, assembly GCA_019973975.1. NCBI lineage: Eukaryota > Metazoa > Arthropoda > Arachnida > Araneae > Nephilidae > Trichonephila > Trichonephila clavata. The sequence continues at coordinate 20,671 of BMAO01006868.1, forward strand.
GAATATATTCAATCACGCAGCTCTACCTTTAATATAACTTTACACAGACCTTACGTATTTAACGACCGCACTATTAGTTTAACTTTATTAATATCGACTTGATTTAAGATCACAGTACCTGAACTCTTGCAGTCTTCTAATTCCTTAACGTTGACTTTAACACCTCCCGCCAGTTTATCTATTCACTTTCTTAATATTCCAACTTCTGGCTTCTTACACTGTTTACGTATACGTTTCACTGCCCATTTATTTCACTTCTAATATATTCACAACTCACTAACTCCCAAACTCGCGAATAAAGAATATATACATTAAACAATTGCATATCTCTTTTTGCCCTTCGTAGAAGGTTGGTTGAAAATGCGGGCCGAAAAGAATTCCCTAAGGGTTAATGGAAGGACGGGTATAGTTCCGTCACGTTTTGAGGAAACTAACGATGCATATCTAATTTATGAAAAAGTTACCATTAAACGTTTAATTATTTTCTTCTGTTTGTAGTTTTTGACACATATATGAACTATCAATTCTTTTTTTGCAGATGGCGTCCCTTGTTCACCGGACGTCTTAAGGTGTTCTAATGGCAAGTGTATCGAGCGTTCTAAGTTTTGTAACGGTGTAGATGACTGTAGGGATAACACGGATGAGCGTTTATGCTGTAAGTTTGAATGTTTCGGACCAAATGCAATCAAGTCTACTGAATTATCTACTTTAACGTTTTCTTTAAAATATTTGTTTCGGTGTGATTTAAATAATTGATTTTTTCAAGTCATTTTTTTCATAATTTCCAATTTAGTTTTCAGTTATCAGAAGATAATTCAATTAGAAAGATGTTTTTGAAACGTATTGTAGATTTTTTTTTATCTTAATTGTTACTAGATCACTGTTATATTACTTAAATGAGATAATAGTGATTAATAAAATGAAAATGTTCAGCATATATATGAAGTGTAAACCAAAATTCATGCCCAGATAATAAATATTTATATTAGGTTTTGAAAAATTTGAAAGAAGTGATTTTTATGTAGTTAAGTGTGCTGAATTCGAAAATGGCCACGATTTTCTTCCATCACATTAGTATTATTTGTAATCTCGATATCGAATTTTGCAAAAATTTCATCATAACAGGAATTCTCTCGAACAGTTTAGCATGTATCATCCAGTTCGTAGTTTTTATCTAGTTAAATCTAAGTAAATATCGATTTTTTATGAGGCAAATCGAGTTTTCAGTAAATGGAGGAAAACCTTTGTTACAGAGAGAAAAATAAGCAAAACTTTTAATACCCTGTAATCGGGTTTCTAGATAAACCCACCAACATAGTACATTAATTAGCTTTTATATTATGGCAATTTATATAAAATAAATTATTGACCATGAAGAGCAAATATTATTCCTCTGTATATGAAAATTTGGAAACAAATTTTAAACTCCGCAAAAAGCAAAACAAAACAAAGTTTCTATTTAAATGAGTAATCTTCATCCCTTTGAAACTTCTTTCCGACGCGTTCTTCTTTTTTATTCAAGCTCGGGCCTGTAAACTTCCAACAGTCAGACAGCAGAAGCTCCATCCAATATCTGAAGAATTGGCCAAAGATCATGGACAGTAGTGGTCTGGATATTATATCCAAATTTAATAGGCTTAGTCAGGGGAAACAAGTGTGTCTTTAGTGGATTCCATGGCATGCGAGTGTGCCTGGGAACGAAGCAGCTGATGAGCTGGCTGGTAGGGGTTTTGATCTTCCTAACCCCAGTTCTTCTGTCTTGAGCCACTCTGAAATTCATTCCCTCCACAAAGCTAAAATAAATCGGACTTGGCAAAAGCCTCCCGCTCACCTCTGGTACGCAGCTAAGAGTCCTGATCTATCTTTACAGTGCAGGAGATCCAGAGCTCTTCAAACAGCCTTGGCGCGTTTTAGAAGCAGTCACCTGCGGGGTATGAGCTTTAAGCAGGAGGTAAAGTCTTTATTTACCTGTTTCTGCTCTCTTCCTTCTTCTCCTTTTCATCTTTTGGACTGCTGGCTCATTTTTCCAGGACAGCTGTTTGGAGATTAAAACCTGCTTGGTAACATTTTTACGCGGAAAGGTCAAATGGTGTAGACTTTCCTGCTCCAACAGGATTTGAAACAACAACATCCAACAGTAGTCGGTGATCATGTTTTTGTCCTATCTTTGATATTTGGGCTTCACATCTTTGGTGCCTTGGTGGAACCTGACTTAAGTGTAACTTTCAAGGTAAACTTTTCAGGTAAGTGTAGGGAATGTATTTCGACCCAAACACACTAATCTTCTGTTTTCTTTGTTGCCATCGAAGTCTCAAATTCTTTATCCATCTTAAGCTTGTGGATATCTGGCAAGCTTCTATATGCAACCTAGATCCCCTTATTCCAGTGCTTCTCAAACTTTAAATACTGGCGACCCGATTTTCAATCATAATTTTTATCGCCCCCTTCCTTATACAATAATAATATATTGAATGCAATAATAATGAACTTTGACGCTAAAGATACAATACGATCTTTATTATAAACCGTAAAATTAACAAGATGCGTATTAAGTTATGTATATGTTACTTTAAAGTAATATATATTTTAAGTTAATTACTTTTAAATAATAGGATAATTATTATGTTGTTTTTCTTTGTCTAATTTTTAAATTGGTACAAAATCCAATATGATATTTAATTAAAGATTTATTTCCTCCATCATCCATTTCTAATAGTACAAATGTCATTAGAAAAATAGTCTAGTCCAGCGATACTCAGCCTGCGGTCCACCGAGCTTTTTTAAGTGGCCCAGTCATAATCCATTGCTCTGAGAAATTCATTTATTTATTTATGAAAATTTGGAGGGAAATTCACTGCTAAAAGATCAAATATATTAATTTTGCTTTTTGCTATCAATGTGGTAAGGGTACGAATTGATATATTTTTTTTCTGATCAGTGAATAAAGACAACAGTGGAGTACCGACCATTTTACAAGTGGAACTAATTTTGAACTATCTTTCATATCATGCAAGTGAAAAATATTCTAAGGAAATGGATTGTTTCATGACGATTGGGAAATTGACTTTTTTGTAGTGAAAAACAAGCTTGGTTCAGTAATTGTTTGACTTGTCATGATAGTGTATTTAAAAAATACCAATAAAAAGGAATCGTTCCATGACACTTTTACTCTAAAATCTCTTTCAAGAGATGATAAATAGGCTTTCTTGAATAATCTTTAAAACAGCAAAAAAACATTTATCAGTGTTAATGTCTCAGTCATAACAAAGACATCCTATAAAATTTGTTATATCATTAGTTATCATATGAAACCGTTTACTGATGCAGAAATTGTGGAAGAATAGTCTTCAATGCTTTCAATTTAGAAAAATTCTGGGACAAAAAAAAATATATAAACAATAATAATTAAAAAAAGCAAAATAGGAGTTTTAATACTTTGATCAATTTCCACATTTTAAATTGTCCATGTTATCTAGTCTTATAGAAAAATAACTCAAAGTATCAGTTTCTAATATTAAGCTTTCCTTTGGAAAATTTTGCTCTGCAAGAAGAGCCCATGGACTAATAACTAATAATTATTAAACTTGTTCTTAATTTAGTATTAAGAAATTAGTTAAATACCTTGTGCAGTACTGATACAATAAAAGTATACTGTTTGAAGTACTCTTTGCTCGATTTCATTTTTAAAAAATAAAAAATCATTCATGAAATAATAGCTGAATTGCAAGGAGAGTAAAACCAAGTGTACGACAATGTATACAAAAATATAAAATGATTTTTTAAATGAATGGTCATGTTATAAATAGTTTTAAACGAACTGTAATTTTAAGCCTTACAGAATTAGCATTTAGAATTAATGTTAAATAATGAAAAAGAAAAAAAATTTCGATTAAGAATAATTGTGTTATTTTTAATATTTAAAGCGAAAAGACTTCAAAATGTCTTAATCCGGGAGCAGGCGCGTACTCGATATTAACGTTAATGGTCGCGCGAGGTGACTCGGTCACCCCAATCCTTTTTTTTTATAATTATTTTTAATGTACACGATAAAAATCGTAATTCCAGTGAATAATATGATTAAGAGAAAGTATACTTATCTACTTTCAAGGGCTTCTCAATTTTTCTTTGGATAATTTGAGAAAAAAATCTAATAAAATTGAACTTAAATTATTTAAATGTGCATGACCTCAATAAAGGACACAAATCACAGACACTTTTCCCTAATAATACAAATATGTCATTTACAGGCAAAGCTGTCAGATTTTGTTCATGTTATTGTAGTTTTACTGACCTTTGATGATCGAAAAATAGCATGTTGAACTTTTTCTTGTATGTGCCTTTTTGACAGGGATTTGGGTTATGTTTTTTCTCAGAAAGAGTCATATTTGAATTTTAAAAAGAAACGTAAGAAAAAAAAATCTCTCATCTCTCTCGTGAGATTACAGCAATTCAAACAAAATGTTCTTTTATTTGGTTATAGGATCACAGATTGAAGTTTTTATTTTTTGATGACGTAATATCGCCAGAGATGTTGTATATAAATTATATCAGTATAAATGTGTATATTTTATATCAGAAAGTATTTTGTTAAACTTCATTCCAGTTATTTTTTAAAAGATCTTTTATTTTCGATAGGCTCGCCCCCCCCCGGGGGGCGTGCCCCACAGTTTGAGAAACGCTGCCTTATTCTCAACTTAGCTTCGGATAAACCTGTAAACCTTTTGCAAAGTTATTTAAAAGAATCACCATCTTCTAGACTAGCCTAGTCAAACTGCTTCATTAAACATAATTTCTTATTCAGATGGATTAAAAACTAAGCTGTTAAAACTAAGCTGTTAAAACTAAGCTGTTAAAACTAAGCTGTTTAGAATCACATTCTTGGTACGTGGTTTAAGATTTTCTTTTTTGGTCATTCAGTTTTAATTCAACGTCGAATTTTATCACGGCTGCCCTATTCACAAATGAAACATGAAACTTTGCATATCCACCTTGTTGGTCAAGAAGCACGGGAATAACGTTCAAATAACCACAAATAATCCAATCATGGTCGGCATATTTTATTTTGTCGAGGACGAGAGTCAGGTTTTCACAGTCTTAATTTAAATGCACCAAAAGCTCAAATGGTACCGATGTATACTTCCTTCCGTGATGAAGAAAAAAAGACTTGCACTTTTTCGGTGAATTTATAACCTACCTACATTTATTTTTACCGTAGGTGATGTTAAATTTGCTTATCAATCCGAGTACATCTGAACACTAGACCAGGTTTTCGTTTCCTCAAAGCATTTTTAACATAGGATTTTTTTTTTGTTCCTGTACCAATAAAAAGAAGTTAGGTTCTTCAATAAATTTTTTCTTTCAATATGGAGCATAACATATCAAGTGGTTCTTTAGAAAGTCCTGATCACGTGTCAGATTAATTAGTAACCTGATAGAAGGATTGAAGTGAATCGGCTTCTGGGAGCTTGTTTTCGGTATTGTAGCCTTGAATTTATGGCAAAACGTTTGGTAGAGAAAAATTGCGACGGAAACTACGGAAAAGCATCACAGAATGGTATTGTGTTTGTTTCATCACTGTGAAATGATGGTCAGTCACACAAATGGAGGGAAAAATTTAATGTTGAAAATATTTTTGGTGAATACTCATAAAAGTTCAAATAGAAAATACTTCGAGAAAACGCGACGTGGTCGAAAAGTTTCATTATTATTTTCGAAACCAACACCGAAATATACATAAGTTCCAGCTATTAATTCCCTTGTATTTTTTCAATCGCAGGTCTATGTTTTTTGATGTGAAAACTTTGGTCACTACTAAAAAGTTCAGCATTGTCTACATAAGGACAAAACTTGGTAGCAATATTGCATTGAAAAGAATATTGCTGAAACCGCGGAACATGTCTTGTTGTATTGTAATCTATATTGTTGTAAAAGAGAAAATTTTAAAAAGGAGTTAAAATGCTTAGGTATTTCCTGGCCACCCATTTTGTCTTTGTTAGTCAATTGTTCTGAAAGCCTTAATGTCTTGAGAAAATTTGTTTACAGTATAGATTTTTAAAATTTTACAGATACTTTCCTTTCTTTATATTTGTGTATTTCCTCCCTTCCTTTATTTTAGTTTTGGCTCTTTTTGTGTCCCCCCTTTATTATGTTTTTTGTTGTTGTTGTTATTATTATTGTTTTGTAATGTTGTTACCACTTACGTCTGTAAGCCTCATGTTATGCAATGTGGAGCATGAGGAGTTTTGCAAATAAATTTATTTAAAAATATTGCATTGAAACACTTGACCATGACTAATAATACAAAAATGTGAGGTTATAGATTTGTATTGCTGTATTCAATATTGGAATGATTTTTGAAAATGTGCTATAACGGATTTCTACTTGTGTTTCATTTGTTCCTGTTAACCGAAAATATACTTCAGTTGTCAGAGAGTTCCTAAATAATTACCAATTTTCTTCGAAAAAACCTGGCAACTAATTGCATGGATCTGGAGGCGATAGAATTTTATAGAGACTATTTGAATTTTGGGAATAAACTGGACTTTTGTAGAGACCTTTTTTTTTTATTTCTGTAGCCAAATGTTCAAACTGTTGATGACTTAATTTATAGCCAAGATTTCTCCTATTCACTAATTATTACCAGCTTTGAATTAAAACACTTCAATGGGGTCATCTTCATGTTGTTGCAGTCGTTGAAAGGATGAAAACATATTTTGCTGCTTTAATTAAAAGCCAAGTTTTATTTAACTACAATGCAGTAAGACGAAATAAAATATAACACAAACCAGCATCCCGGCTGAGTGGCGTAATTGGTTTGTCGCTGGCCTTCTACACACAAGATTCCGGCTTCGACCCCGGCCCAAGTCGGTGGATTTTCTTGATGCAAAAAATCGACAGCGGCCATGTCGTATGATTATACGGCATGTGAAAGATCCTTAGAGTGTCTGTTTGGCTTGGATGCTCTCGGCAAAATTAAATTCTAGTACAAAGTTCGCATCGTCAAGAGCCCAGATGTCTCCCTCTGTGGAGGAAACTGGTCGTCAAAAATTGCTTGCTGTAATTGGTATCGCCTATATGGTGCAGCGCTAAAAAGTGATACCAGCTTCTGGGGAATGTATTAGGTCTGTCAAAGGTTTAAAATACCCATGCGCAGCCCCATTGGGAAAAAAGAACGAAAAGAAAAACAAAAAATCAAACAAGACAAAGGACAAAAGGCGTTTTTTCGTTCCGGAGATATCAGCTTTTATAGCATGCTGAATTGGAAGCTTTGAGATTCATATGATTTCCATTAACATATACCGTGATTGATCAGAATAATTGGATAATAAACTACTGGATTCCCTATGCCAACGATTCACTCATTTATTTGCAAACAGTAGCCACTATTTGCCAAAAGACTTACGATTGACCTAAAAAGAATCATGGTAGGCAAATCACGGAGATGCTATCATTTGACGATTTCATTATTCAAGAACTACGGCAACTATACCGCGTTATTGCTCTCTACCACACACACGCACGCACGCACACACACAAGTCGCCAATTTAGATACTTTCTCTCACTCTTGTCCAACTCATTGCTGTCAGACTTCCACATACCGCTGTGGATACAAGCCTCACTACCTGTTTCTTTGTTGTACCAAACAAGAAACGTGTAAATTCTAAACTCGGCTTCCAGTCTAATGCGTCCCTTTGATTGCATCCAGCAAGAAAGACAGGATATTTTGGAGCTAAAAGCATTAGTTGTGGACACCATAAGAATTGGGACGTGTTCTTGTATGTGATGAGTCGAAATGTACCAGAAAAAGTTATTCTCGTCGAGTCTTCACCTGAAGAGAAAATACACCTCACTGTCATCCTTCCTATGCAACAAAATTAGACAGATTTGGTGGCAAAGGAATCCTTGTGGGTAGTTTTGTAATGTTAGGCAGTCGTACCCACCCCACCATACGTTTTCGATGCGGGTACTATTAACTCACAACGTTATAGGGATGAAATCCTGGAAGTCTAAGTGATATTTTTCTGGGTGTAATGAGCTTGAAATACATTCTTATGGGTGATAATATTTGACCACACAGAATTCACATAGTTGATGAATTTCAAGAAGAATCGGATATTCACCGTATAGATCGGTTTTTAATGTTTCCTGATCACACTTCTGTTTAATATGTTTCGAATGGTCTAGGAAAAGCCATTTCTCATCGTAGCCGCCCCCCTCCCTCTTCCGAACCTCCCAGGAATTAAAAGTCCTTTTTTAGAGAAACGGGCTTTGTTGCCACAAATACTTATTGACAACCTCATAAGTATTATGACATCTTGTTGTGAGGCTTGTACAGCAATTCAAAGTGGTTCACTTTATATTAGACAGACTTTTATTTAACTCTGATTCATTTTTTCACACTTTTTGATATGACTTTTGGATCTTAATTTACAGTTAAAATCTTTTCCATATTGTCATGTCGCCATGCTTTTTCTAACAATGTAATATATCTATGTGCCAAATTTCGTGGAAACTCAGCAAATAGTTCACCAATTTTCGCAGATTGTATGCTTGTGACCTTAATTTTGGACTAGAGTGTACTACCGGAGTAATCAGCTGCCATGGCGGAAGTATGAAAATAATTTTCTTTGAAAATTTTTCCATAGGCATGCATGGCATACACAGCAAAGCAATTTTCGGTTGACATTCAAATAATTCATCTGCATGTAGTTTCTCATTCATGACAGTATTATACACATTTAACAACGGCTCGTCTATCATACATGTTTCTTTCTTTCGCTATGAATCTTTTCTAGATTTCTTGATTATTAAATGCATTTTCAAATTAGTTTGTTATCTGAACGTTAATACACACACACACACACACAACAAAGTCACTTTAATATTAAAAACTGGAAAAAATATCATTTTTACTTCTCAAACTTATATCATAATATTTGATTATATATGCGACAGATGCCTTGCTTCGGTTATATTGTAACACATTTTAATTTAATCGAGAATCCTTTCTGGAATTGTGGTACATGTTTATATTATGCGGGCATGTACGTAAATAGGAGGTACATTTACGTATATTTTTGTATTTTATGTATATATTTGTGTACGGAATATTTTTTTCTGTGAATACACAGAAAACAATCACGAATGAAAGTTTATGAAAGGCTTGTAACTCTGTTTACGTTTCGAATGCTAAGGAACTCGAAATTCTTATTTTTCAGACTTCAAGTATTTGTTCTTTTCAAACATAAATTAAAAAGTGTATGAAATTTCTTCACAACTCAATAACTCTCAGTTCATTGTTCCTTTTTGTCTCGGTTTATACATAAAATTAATTTCCAAAACAGTTACTTTTAAATAGCATCATAATACGAATACATTTTAACTTCGAAATAGATTTTTAAAAAATGCAATTTTATGTGTATGAGTTTATATTGATTTTGTAAGATTTCTTTCCAACTTTCAGATATTACCACTCGAGAAATCTGCTCGCCCGGATTTTCCAGATGTGCAGACGACACCCGCTGCTTTCCTTCCCATTGGCGATGCGATGGAACAAAGGATTGCCTGGATGGTTCAGATGAAGGAACTTGCGGTAAATTATTTCTGCTTCATGTATTCTGACAGTAATATAATCTGAAAGTTTAAAACGTTACCAGATATATAGTTTACTATTGAAGTTTTCTTTCAAAATGCATTAGGCACAGCCTTAACTCATTCATTTCCGAAACAAAGAAAACTGCTCTATGTATTTTGAATACTATACAAAATAGATGTTAATTTTCATATACTAATTTGTAACGGCCTTTTATTTTGTTGTACCAAACGTAAATAATATACTGATGTGTATAAGCATGGGCATACGTGGATTCCTCCAAAAGTAGTTTACGGGGAATTTTTGCATTTAAATACTTAAAAAGTATTTTTTCAAGATGATAGTAAAAATTAATGATACTCGTTTAGGATTATTATTTATGTTCTTGAAAATATAACAGTCTGAAACAGGAGGACACTTATATTGGGTTTTATAAAGGATATGATAAGCCTGACAGCAATGCAATCACAACAAACGCTGAGGCTGTTTAAAAGGAAGTTTGTAAGGTCTTGGGACAATAAAACGCTGTGGCGTCGTGGACTCGGTAGCATGTGAACGCTAAGCAAATTATTAAAAAATACTTTTTATTGTGATCTAAATAACTGTTTATTTGATTTACAACATTCAGAAGATCACTGGAAAGAGAAAAAAGTCAGATTCAGGTGATAGGTCTATTTAGCCAGCCGGTTGCATCCGTATCCACTCATCGCTTCTTATCCGGGCATCAGGTCTTCAGGATACGGAGTACGAAAATTAGATAGTCCGATTTCTCTACCGCGGACACTCGCCTCGTGCTTCCTTCTTAGTCCGCCGGATACTGTCTCAGGAGTCAATCTCGTCAATCTCAGGAGTCCATCACTTATTCCGCCAGGTTGACTCTTTTAAACTCCAGGGGCGGGTCAACTCCATGCCCCTCATCAACCCCCATTGACAGGCCTCAAGGATTCGCACCCTGCACCTCGGTCTCACTAGCCCATCATTGGTGTAGGGATAACAAAGGCTAGGGTACCTCGCAAAAGTGTCCGGCGACAAGGGCTGGTCTAACATCTGGTTCTCGAACCACCTCACCGCCTTTTCCTCTTTTGATGATACCCGCCGCCGTCTGCCGAGGCGTCAGCCTTTTGAGACGGACAATCACTGCCTATGGGCGAAAAATAATACAGTGATGCCCAACCCATAGTGTTTACCAGTTACACCGGCGCCGACAGTCCAAATGTCCGACAAAGCACAATGACGCCAAAGCTACGTGCTCTCCTGCTGTGGTATGCGTCATGAATAAGGGCGATTTCTCCTTTGTGACTACGTCACAACGCACTCCTCCATCAAAGTCTTTCTTAGCTTCAAGAGTGCTTTGACTTGCTCTACAAAAATTATCCCAGTCATGCTCTTTGGGATTGAGACTGGAGACTTGCTGGCTATTATATCTTCCGATAATCCTCACTCTCTAGGTATTTAGTGATCAACCGAGCCTTTTGTGGACCAGCATTATCATTTATAAAAAGGAACCGAGTGCTAACTGCTCTCCTGAAATATATCTCACAAGGCTTTGAGATCTACCTCAAAACAGTCAGAGAAACACGTATAAGAAGTTAATGCAATATGTCATGAACTGAACAGAAAGCTGGCATGATAAAAATGAAACGAAACTTAAAGTGAACACGTTTGTTTATTTTCAGGCTCTAACGTTATGAAACTGCCAGAAGTGGCTGAAGCCAGAGAAAGACTGATTAAGTGGTTTAAGCAAAGAAGAAAACCAGGCTCCATCTCTGACAAATGGGGCTCTCAACTGCACAGAATCGCGGTTGCTCTGCACCTTGCGAACGACTCCACGTTTAGCCCTGGAAGTACAATTGGCCAGGAAATAAGTTATGAGCTTAATATACAGTTGCTGCGCTAGTCTTTCAAAGTAACGAGCATTATCTTTTATATATACTATTATTAGATAGTATATCCATTCTTCACATGAGCGAATTGAAAAAAATAATACAATCGAGTTGGAAAGATGAACAAAAATTAAGGTTTATTTATTAAATTATATTTTAAAGAACTTTAGTATACTACTAAACTATTAAGCAGAAAAGCGAAAACGTACTGAAGTTAAATTAGTTTACTAAAGATTATAAAACCACAGCAACTCTACCATAAAAAAACTTTTTAGGTATATAAATTCAAGCAATTTATTTCAGGATAATCTTGCTTTGTCAAAATAGCACAGCACAGGCTATATTTCTAAGCAAGAACCCTGTTATTTGCAAATCAATAAAATTAAAATTTAGTTTTTGAAAGAATAATTTATTACAAAATATATATCCGAATAACAATTGCAATTATGTCTCAAAGAAAAAATATTGGATAAGTACAGCAATAAATAAATATATAATTATATAACATCTATATCAATAAAACAACTGCGTGTAATATAAATTTACCTATTCTAAGATAGGCGGGAGGTCGCTTGACATTATACCTCCAGAATTATGGAAAATTGTTCAAAATTTGAATTTGAGAAAACGGAAAATGAGTTCAAATAAACCAATTCGGGGTACGCACCATCATGATCTTTACTATTGACGTGCTCGTTGTCACGTGTCTGATTCGTTCTGTCTTTCTACTACATCTCTAACATAGTTTTGCTTTCATTAGTTTAGGAATTGCTTTATACTCATTGATTTCTTAAGTCTGTCAAGTCAAAAGAGGCCACCAAATACAATAACTGTTTTCTAAACATGAACATGGTTTCCCATTATTATCTGCATATCACAGAATTTGACGACTTCACACATGTACTCTACATATATTCTTCCTTAGGCAGGGGAATCTTAGAAAAACATTCATAAAAAAAATAAATTTGAAATTATTTTCGGTGGACGTGCTTATGTCTCCTTTAAAACATTACCGTCCAAAATTTTGGAGCAAAATAATCAAAGGTGTGGATTTTTATGTTACAAATAAATGAACTTACGAAGCTTGATATTTGACAGACAATCCTTAGATCCAATTGTTTGTGCATATTTTGAAACTTTTATGACTTCGCATTTAATTCTACTTCCTTATGAGGAGCAGGAGTAAAATGAAGACAATTATTTATATACTATTCTTTTTCATTCAATTTTAATATATGATACAGCAAATGAGTATGTCATCAATAGATGGATGATCCACGCGCGTGCGCGCGTGATCTGCCTTTCTTTTGAAGTAATTTGTTTTTGTATTAATTTAGTTATGACTTTTATTGAAAGTAATGTATGTGATATTCTAATCAGTATGAAACATTTAATAATTCGTTTATTGTACCTCTTAGAGAAACAGTACAGGCATAATTTGTGCTTTTTTATAATGATAAATCAACTGTATTCTACTGTTTTATGACACTTAGTTATTTCCCTCTCAATCCATATAGAAACTCTTAATACCCATCAATATATTACCGTTTATTTTTGTTGGTATTTACTGTAGAATGAACCATTTATTTATTTTGGGTTGTAAAAAGAAGTTATGTTAAAGGAGGGGGTGGGGACTTAACCTGTTCAGCTGTTTCAGAAATAAGGTTTTTTATTATTTTGATTCAGAAAACACATAACAAATATATATACTCTCTTACCAAAAGTAATTCAATTAATATTCATTACTGTAGTCAAATTCCGAAAAAGGTACGTTTGATAACGTACCAATCACAATGTGAAAGAGGATATTTCTATTTTTCAACATAATGTCTGTATGGTATTATATCCATTGTTTTGTGTTTTTCCTAGAGAGAACAAAATGAGTTCTCAAAAGCTGGCATTGTACATACATGCTATGATGGCAGCCTGCATGGACCCGAGGGACTTCTTCGGAAAGAATTTAGTCCTGAAGCTCCGGAGCAGGACAGAAGAGAACGCTAATTACACCAATCCTTTCCAGATCCTTGTCTTATGCAACGCCGGAGACATTATGACCTCAAAGGATGTCGAAAAGGTGACGGCTGCTTTCAATTCACGGCATAGGCCTTTTTGGACAGGTATGTGGCTCGTCATTTTTACAATTCACATTTCATTTCATTCGCTGTAATACAGGGTTAACATAAATAATTCATTCCTATGGAAAAGGCTGCATTTTGAAATGTATTTCACGAACACATATGAAAGATACAGAAAAAGAACACATATTTGCCAAATTTATACACTCTCAGCACGACACATGTCCAGACGATAATCGAGATCTTGCCATACATTTTGTAGCATAGTCCTGTCAATTTTCTGCATTGTAGCACTAATGCATTCTTAAAGCTCGACTAAGGATTGTGGTAGTGGTAGTACGTATAAAACACCCTTAACGCTCCTTCACTGGAAGAAGTCGTTGTCAGGGAGGTTATATAAATATATATATACATATATATGTCGTGTTTTTCGAGTGAAGATCAAGCCATTTTCATTTAAACGTCTTTTTTCCATTAGATCATTTTGTAATCTGTTTGTAAGAGAGAGAGAGAGACGGACACGTGTTAACCATATGAATATACGGCCCCCTCAAAAGCCAGATGTCTTCAAGTACATGTCTTATTGAAGATGTATATTTGAAATACTAGGTAATAAAAATTAATGGTCGGAGCCGGCAAACTTCTTTTAAGGCAATGTGTTCTATATTCCAGAACTGGGTAATAAATTTAATACTTGAAGATGTAACGGGAAAATAAAAGTTAGAAGTGGTCTGGATTTAATTTTAGATCTAATTTAATTATCCTTACATATACACAGGCTAAATCATTCTTACTAATGTAACTAATCCAGCAATTCAAAAGTTCATCAATTAGGTTTTCACGAATTCGGAATTAGGATGCACCAATCTGGGTAGGGAGGGGTCTTGTTCAAAGAAAAAAATCCCTGAAGTTAGCACAGAGTTATGGAAACATCCACAACTCCTACACATACAGGTAATATTTACCAATCACAGTTTACTCAGGGGAAGATAAATGGCCATACATATTTGTTTGTGATGCTGGACAAAAAACATTTACTCTTGGCGAATCTCTTTCAAATCTTATGACGGGACGTATATTTCCCGTGCTTGGTGAGTTTGTGGTTCTTTTTATATATATTTCATGTGTGTACGTGCACTACTTCTGTAAACATAGCCTTTTCAAATGAATGAATCCTTTATGCTATCTCTGTATTTTGCCTGATGCCAAAGATTTGTTTTTGTATTTTAGTTAAATAGAAAAAAACTAAATATCCACTGTGAATATGCAATATTTTTAAGAATACAGAGAACGTTTAAGATCAGTAAATGTGTATTCCTTCATAGATTGTTGAGTAAAAAATAAGAATTGGTATTTTATCATATTTTTTTATAATATTTGTCTGGAAAATATACTACCTCAGTGATAGGTTGATTACAAATCTATCCACAATTCTAAATTTCTCAATTTTAAAAAAAATTGTGATTGAGAAAAAAATTCATCCTCAAAAATGAAAAATCAAAAAGAATACAAATCACAATTTAGACGTAACTATTCTAATTACGTAAATAATGTAGAGTTTGCAGCTGTTATTTATCTAGTAAGTGCGAAAAAAGGGATAAAATAGAGGATACCCGTTTCTTCCCTAAGTTGCGCCTCTCTCTTGGAGAGTGTCGTGGGTTCGGATGCTTATGCAATCGATGATTCGCCGTGTAAAGAGGGCTGATATATGTTAAATCCGTCGAGATGCAATGTTTTCCCGATGATGTGATGTGGTAATTAAGAGAGAGTGATTCCAGTTCAAGTGTCATTCTCGTCATATGACCGAGGCACAGAACCGAAGTGTTATGTTAGCAACACTTTCACTCACTCTCTTGGCGGGAGAAGCAAACTAATAAAACTGTTCACATTTGCCGAGGAAATACTTTAAAATAAAGATGTCTTAATTTTGCTTCTTTATCTTCCCTTAGAATTATGTGTGAGTTGTCCATCAATGACTTGCGCTCATGCTTCCAATATAAACCTACTTTTAATCTAACCACACCGATGTTTTCTTAACAATTATATCGAGCTAGATCTAGGTGTACGACTGAATGAGATAGATGCGTGTTTTTCCATTAGTTATTCATCTACACGATGTTGTTAGTCGCCCTGTACAAGTTTGGATTCGACATGGTAGTAGGTTCAATTTGACCACAATAGTTGAATGCCACACCTTATTTTCCCATTATATACAATAGTTGATTCTCACTGTCAAGTAATATTATTTCAACAATTTGTGGAAAAACCGTAGCTCCACTCTTATTTCAAAGAGTGCCTACCACTATTTGTAAGAAGTACACACAGTACGCAACCGCAAAATGTACAGCAAATTATTCATAGTCATCGCCTCTTATTATCACCCATTGAATTTTTCTCGAATGCGATCGCTTATCGAAGGTTAGACATGACACATGGTGCTGAGCGAATAGTCAACCTTATCCATACCACTATACGCATGTTGCTTGATCCTGTTTCACCACATGTTTCTGCTGCAATACAGCTTAAGGTGGACTCACAACCAAAAGAACACTTAGTGTTGTCACTTACTAAATTGTTATATATTGTTGAAGTATCAATTTTTTTCATTTGTTAATTCTCTTTTAACCAAATTTCATACATTTCTGCATACACATTTGCTATTGTACAAACTTTGCACATACGTCGAAGGCTCAGAAATTTATTTTTAATAGGAAATAACGATTCAACGAATTTTTACCAATGCATTGCGACACCTTTATTCAATCTCGAATGAACAACTACTACACAGAGAGAAGAAACAAAAAACAAAGTACACAAAAAGGGGGATTGTTCCATTTCTCCGTACAAGAGGGGTGGGGTGAGAAGGGATGACGCAATGGTCCGTAACATCCCGCCCCACGTTGAAATAACAAATTTCAAACATACATCAATATAGAAGTGGACTGTTACAAATTATCAATAAACACAATTTTTTACAATATACAAAGCTAAATAATTCAAAATATTTACAAATATCAAAATAACAAATACAAATACAACAAATATCAAAAATAATAAGCAAGAAAAATATACAATTATACAGAGGGTATTAAATTTGCTACAGGCAGAATTGCGATGCTATTGATAGACCTTTTCAAAGTTTTATCTTTTATTTTTACTTTCACTACACGTATCAGGCTATCTGAACCAGGTATGACTTCCGTGATTCTGCCTAAGCACCATTTGCACACACGTAGATATATTATCTTCTTTTAATAACACTAGTGTTCCTACATTAACATTGTTTTGTTTAACTAACCATTTTGTTCTTTGCTGTAGGTTAGAAAGATAATCTCGATGCCATTTGACCCAAATAATTTGTACCATTTTTGACAACCTTTGCCACTTATCCAATCTATTTATATCTAAATCAATCAAACTAGGCTCAGGAATAGCATTTAAAGGTCTTCCAATTAAGAAATGACCAGGTGTGAGGACTTCACAGTCATCCGGGTCATTAGACAATGGACAGATAGGGCGCGAGTTTAAAATTGCCTCTACTTGATTCATGACAGTACTAAATTCCTCAAATGTTAGCTTGGCATCTCCAACAACTCTTTTAAAATGATATTTAAAGGATTTGACTCCCGCCTCCCAGAGCCCTCCAAAGTTAGGTGCTCTGGGAGGAGAAAAGTTCCAATTAATATTCTCTGATGCATAATATGTTGCCAACTCTTTATTTGGGTTACACACCATCTGGTACAAGCTTTTTAGCTCTCGTTGAGCCCCAACAAACGTTTTAGCATTGTCTGTGAAAAGTGTTTTGCTAATTCCACGTCGAGCAAAGAACCTTTTTAACGTGGCTATAAAGGCGCCAGTCGTTAAATCCGTAATAATTTCAAAATGAGTGGCTCGGGTAACAAAACAAACAAAAATGGTTACATATATTTTATGATAAACACCCTTTCGTTGCCCCTTATATTTAATACAGAAGGGCCCTAGAAAGTCGATCCCACAGCAATTAAAGACAAAACCCTGGTTTACACGTTCACTTGGAAGTGAACCCATCAATTGCTCGCAAAGTTTAGGTTTAATTTTGAAGCAAGTAACACACTCGTGAGTAATTTTACGAGCTAGAGATCTCCCATTTAGAATCCAGAATTTCTGCCGAACAAAGGATCAAAGTGCCTGAAGGCCAACATGCAAGTTTTTTATGTGATAGTACAACATAATTAATTTGGAAAATTTATGAGCATGAGGAAGAACAATTGGAAATTTACAGCTAAATGACATATTGGAATTTACCAATCTTCCCCAACTCTGAGAAGACCTTTTCCATCCAAGAAAACATTTAAAAATTTTAACTTGCTTGTCGTAGGAATTTCCTTACCTGCAGCCAAATATTTAATTTCTTCAAAAAAACTCTCCTTTTGTACTGGTTTAATTAAAGCAGCTGTAGCTCTTTCCAGTTCTTGATTTGTGAAAACACCAGACTGTTTAGAAGCAGGATACTTACAATTGAAATAGAACCTGAAAATATAACTCACAATCCGAACAAGTTTTGTAAAACTATTTGTAATATTTAAACAATTATCAAGGAATACAGATGGACCTGCATGAGTGATGAATGAGTATACAATATTAGGGTTTTTAAGTTCTTCGAAAAAGTTGTCGTCTTTCTGCGAAACGACAGAGTCTGAGTTCAAAGTTTTGTCCTTCAAAAAGGAAGACCTGTCCACCAAAGTTCGTCTTGAAGCTGCAACTTAGTTGCACCTCTTGAAATCAAATCAGCTGGGTTCTCCTTGGTTTTTACATGGTGCCAGGAAAAGGTTTCAGTCAATTCTTGAATTAAAGAAACTCGGTTTGCCACAAAGACTTTTAGAAGGTGTGGTTGCATTTGGATCCAGTCCAAAACAACTTTCGAGTCCGAAAAAAGATGAACTTCATCAAATTCTAAATCAATAATTTTAATAATCTTTGAGGTCAATTTCGACAACAGTGTCGCAGCAAGCAGTTCGAGCCTAGGTATTGACAAAGTCTTGAGTGGGGCGACGCGAGTTTTGCTGCAGAGTAATCTTATCTGAGTTTCATTGGCATTCTCAGATTTTACGTATAGGCATGCACCATAAGCTTGGGCTGATGCATCTGCAAATCCAATAAGGTGAACTGCAACAGAATCTTTCAGTAAAATGCACCGAGGTATTTTCAAATCCTTCAATTGATGCAGCTCGGCCACGTATCTCTGGAAGTTTTCAATTTCTTGACGAGGCAAGTTTTGATCCCAGTCAATTTTTAATAGCCAAATTTTTTGAATCATCATTTTGGCCTTTATGATTATCGGTTGAAGCAGTCCTAGGGGATCGTACAATTTGGAGATAAATGACAAGACGGTTCTTTTAGTAATAGTCACTGGAACCTCTTGCAAATTCATCTGATACATAAATGTGTCCTCTCTAGGTCTCCACGACAATCCCAAGGTCTTTACTAACTCATCATTTTCATTGAAGAGGAACTCCTTGTTTTCCGTGGGCACGTCTTTCAACAATTCCTCACTGTTGGCGCTCCACTTGTAAAGATGAAAACAGCCCTCTTTCATCAAGCCAATTAGTTTTCGCTGCATCTCTTTAGCAGTAGTGATGTCGTCTGCTCCTGACAAAATGTCATCCATGTAGGTGCTATTTTCGATAACTGGAGTGGCAAGTGGGTACTTGTTCTTCCCTTTATGGGCTAGTTGTAGAAGACATCTGGTAGCTAAATATGGAGCTGGTTTGGTCCCATACGTAACCGTTTTCAAGCGATAAGACACGATATCTTCTTCAGGCGATGGTCTCCATAAAATTCTGAGAAAATCTTGTTGATGCTCCTGCACCTTTATTTGACGAAACATCTTCTTTATATCACTCGAAAAAGCCACAACATATTTTCTAAATCTTAAAAGAATATCAAATAAATCAGGTTGAATAGTACCTCCTTTTAGCAAGATGTCATTCAATGAGTTTCCGTTGCTACTTTTACATGAAGCATCAAACACGACTCTCAGCTTAGTCGATTTACTCTCAGGGCGAATCACAGCATGGTGAGGAATGTAATAATGTAATCCTGGCTTCTCCTCTTTAACTCGCTGCATGTGATCAAGATCCTCATATTCTTGTAGAAATTCGACATATTTATCTTTTATATGAGGTTCTCTAACAAATCGCCTTTCCAACAATTTTAATCTGCGAATAGCAGTAGACTTTGACTGCCCCAGTTCAACGTCATTGTCTTTCATGGGCATCTCGACGCAAAAACGTCCGTTAGTGTCCCTCGCCATAGTTTTCAAAAAATGTTCATCGCATTTCTTAAGTTCATCACTAACAAATTTGGTGGGTACAACTTCTTCTATTTCCCAGAATGATTTTAAAGTATCATTTAAAGTTTCAAAGTCTTTTGTGATTAAACCACAATGCAATGAGCCACTTGAGAACCTCGAGGTGTTACCACTAATTATATAGCCAAATTCAGTATTTTGTAAGATCAAATTACCATTATCTAATTTGTATTTACCATCTTTCAAAATATCAAAGAAAATATCTGCTGATAATAAGGCATCGATAGAATTACTAATATTAAAAGTGGGGTCTGCTAGATGTACATTGCTTGGAAATACAATATGTGAAATATCAAAGGAATTAACAGGTATCATATTAGTAATTTTGGGTACAACATGAAAATCCACAACACGTTTATATGATCCAGAACCATTTGAAATTACTCCTTTGATTTTTGATTTTATATTAACATTCGAACCACCCAAACCAGAGACCGACATATCAGTTTTTAATTTACGCAAATTCAAGAAATCTGCCGTGCTCGACCTCAATAGAGAAACTTGCGACCCGCTGTCTGCGAGGACGCGTAAAGGAACTTTTTCCCCAACAGAATTTTCAACATAAATTATACAAGTCGATAAAATAATATCATTTTTATGTTTCTGGGAAGCGGAAATACTCATGTTCACTCCCGAAACCTGACCTTGAACAATGTTGTTTTGAGCACTCGGAAAATCAAAAGAATTCCTATCAGTTTTATTTTGATTATTTTTTATACTAGAATTTTGAAAACAAATTGGTTCGATGACGTCATCTTGGCGCCTGGTGTCTGGTTGGGATGACTCAAAGTTTTGCATCTCCTGATTTTTTACATTAACAAAATGTAACAACTGATTGTGGTTCTTTTTGCAAAAACAAATATGCTTAGATCTACATTGTGATACCTTATGGTTTGGTTTCAAGCATTTTAAACATAAATTCAAAGATTTAACAATATTATACCTCTCTCTAACAGGCATATTTTTAAATTTATCACAGTTATACAGGTCATGGTTCAAAGAACAAAGCTTACATTTTTTGTCAACATTTGCATCTGTATGCAATATGAAGCTTTTGTGACGTGGAGAGTCTTTAAAATTTTGTTTACCTTTTGTTCCTGCGGATGGCAGGTTTTCTAAAAATAAACAACGCTTATTCAAAAAAGCCAAAAAATCATCCCACTTAGGAATGTCTGTACTCTCCAAGGTCATTTCGAAAAGACGCTTTGTCTCAGTATCCAAAACCTGCATAACTAATTGTATCAACAACAATTCTGAAAATGTATTATGCTCAATATTTAGCAATTTTAATGCTCTCAAATGTTTAGTACAAGTATCAACCAAATTTCTTAACTCAACATTTGAATCATCTCTAAATTTTTCATATTTCAACATCAACAAAGCATTTATATGTTTGTTTATTATTAGTCTTTTGTTTTCAAACCTCTGCTCTAGAGCCAGAAACAACGAATCATATGTGTCATCCACAGTTTGGACATGTTTTGCAATTCCTATTAAACACGATTGTAAATATTGCAATTTTTGTTTATCATTTAAACCACAATTTTCAATTATTTCTTTGAATTGCTCTTTAAAAATAAACCATGTTTCTATGTCCCCATTAAACTGTGGAAGCGATAATTCTGGTAATCTAAAGCACGGTTTGATAACATTAGACACAGCATTTGAACCAGTTTCATTATTATTTTTACTATACTTTAAATTCAAAGATTTAAGTCTTACCTCGAGTTTCTCAATGTGTTCATTGCAAGTGGTAATTTTTCCATCGAAATTTTGAAATTCTCCGTCTGATAAATAAATGAAAATTTCTTCTTTAACTGATTCATATTTTGCATTAAGTCTATCAAATTGACTTAATTTGAAAGATAACACTTCTTTGTCATCTTCAACGAAAGTGTCCACAAATGCGATAAATCCACTCAACTGTTTTTCGATGTCGGACAACTTCCTTTCGAGAATTTTAACGCCTTTCGCCATGACGCATTCAAAGTAGTGAAACCAACGAAAAGATTTCTTAAATATCTTCAAAATCTACAAATCCACAGGTTCTGGCGATTTAATAATACTCCGCAAGGCGAACCATTTTTTATGTACAAACTTTGCACATACGTCGAAGGCTCAGAAATTTATTTTTAATAGGAAATAACGATTCAACGAATTTTTACCAATGCATTGCGACACCTTTATTCAATCTCGAATGAACAACTACTACACAGAGAGAAGAAACAAAAAACAAAGTACACAAAAAGTCGTTCCATTTCTCCGTACAAGAGGGGTGGGGTGAGAAGGGATGACGCAATGGTCCGTAACAGCTATTTTGTATTGTCACTGCCAGATACAAAGCATATTTTAAAGACATCTGGTACCGGTGAATTAAAAAATTTGTTCTTATGTTAGTTTTAAGGAAATACGATGCAAGACATTAATGGCATATAACTAATCAGAAATATTTTAAGAGATGAAAAAAATATTTTTTTTCCCGATTATTTCCATTGAAAACTACCAGTTGAAGTTTCTCAATTTAGTTCTAAACTGACATAAAATAATAAAATTAATACAAGAAAACAAAAAAATCTCAGACTGGTTAAATTGTGTTTTGTATTGCTCTTTGGAAACATGTTTAACTTTCAATTAATTTTCTTCTGAATTTGAGCGCCATCTGTACACGTGGATCGTAACAATGCCAGTAACGAAGTATAACCATCGTTTATGCTTTTCTTATAAGTTCTCAGTTAACATGTGGAGTTTTAATGATCTATCTCTTAAGGTATCCCACTACCCTAAAATTTTGAATTTTGCCAAAAGTTGGCACATTTTTTTATGATTTTATTTTATAGATTTTATTAGCTTTATTAAAATACCAAGTTTATTATTTGCCCTTCACTAGAACAAAAACTACAAGTGTTTAAGTAAAAACAGATGTCACTACTTTAAGTAAGATATATATATATATGTCATACTTTAAAACGTGTTTTACTTGAAATGTGTTTTTATGAAAATGTTCAAACGGGGCCAGTGATTGCTCAAAAAGTTATCAAAATAATAAACTGAAATTTTTTGTGTATGTTTTGCATAATAGTAGAAATGTTTTAACTTTCAGATTTATCAATTATTGTTTTATTACAAAATTTACAGTAACTTTTGTTAATATAATCACTGTTTCTCTTAATTGATTTCATATAATAACTCAGATAAAGGACTCTAGTTTTCATAAAAGTTGAAAAAAATCTTTTCCTGAAAGTCATTTCAAAAGTGAATAACATAGCAACATATCAGAATTGAAAAGTTGAAAATTTATTCGTAAACTTTTGGTACAGAATGGGCCGCGTTTATGTTATTTTTGTCAATTTTTACTCATTTTTTCCCATTTTAGTAATAATAATTTATTTTTCTATTCTTAATTTTAGCATAATTTTCTTAAAATGTGCTAAACAAATCTAAAAATAACAAAAAAAATTGTCGCAATCATTCTTAAATTTTTAAAGAAGATGAACTCAATAACTACATCTAATACATGTTTAATAGAAAGTTTCATTTTTCTAAATATTCGACTTATTTTCTCATTCAGGTACTAAGGTGCTGGCCATCCTGGCCATTGCTTGCTTGTCCTCGAAACCCAACCTAGTGACAGATGAGAAGATTTTAAATGCATGCAACAAGAACTCAAAAGTCGACAACTCAAGAATGGTACGGTTGACAATTCGAGGACCACAGCACTCGTCCTGCAGGTGAGTTAGTCTGTGGAATGCATCAAACCTTGAAAATCTTCCATGCAACTCATTTGTGTTAATCGATTGTAGAGAAACGAAATTCCATGCTGAGGGGAAATACTGTTTTAAAAATATTAATTTTATGACCATTAGGATGTATGTATTTATTGTATATGTGTATGTTTTTGCAATCAGCAATAAAAAATTCTGCCATTATAAATATTTTCCTAAAAATATTATATGACCATTAGGATGTATGTGTTCATTGTATATGTGTACGTTTTTGCAATAAGCAATAAAAAATTCTGCCATTATAATATTTTTCTAAAAATATTTATTAACCTTAGGGTGTCAGAGCACGTTCTGAGTAAATTTTGTTTAAAAAAATAGCATATTAAAATATTTTGAATATATTTTTAAGGATCAATACCTATAAATATTATTGCTTAGCCAACTAATATTTAAAATATATTAACTAATTTTACGAAAATCAAAATTTTAAGTGAAATTTTAACAACTTTTAAATTTTTTTAACTAGCTTTTAACTTTAATAAAAAAAAGTATTTAACTTATATTATTAAATGTATCACTAAAATGAATTACATACATCTTAGTAATATGGTAAATTGTAATGTTTTATTGAAATATAAAAGTTTTAGAGTTGATCCAATAAATATGTTAAGAAATGTGACATATTTAATAAGCTATTATTGAAATAACTAGCCATAACTTAAAAAATATCCATCAAGTAAGGATTATTTTAGATCAGGCCCTAGAAAGTAATAAAAATATCAGGTTTTAATTAAATTTCTTAAAAATTCATTTATAATACACATTCATGTCTAGAAGTCAAATCAAGGATATTGCAGCTCAGGCAAATAAAGTTTCAGAAACGAACAAACATAAAGCCCATTTATTAAACAAA